>JAPJYM010000029.1:0-264918 GCA_026283605.1 Ganoderma lingzhi | reverse complement strand
TCAACCATCACCATCTCTGATGAAACCCAGTAGTAGAAGGCATTTGAACCATCCCCGCGCCCGCGGTAGCTCGAGTAGGCGGCCTGGCCGGCGTGGCGGCAAGGTTTTCCCGCGTTCGGAGACAGTTGTCTTTCCTCAAACCACTGGAAAGCTGACCTCGGGCTTTTCGGGACAACATACACAGTCACATACTCTCCCAACATAGGATTCTGGGATTACGTGCTATGCTAGATCTTCAAGCTTGAAGGCTCGACTTCAACTTCAAGTGCCCCTCGTCGGATGAATGGTGCGTTTCGACTAGAATCGGTTTAGGGCGTGCCAGCAGTGAGGTAGACAGCGCTGATGTTGGCTTCCATCCAGCAGGGTCTGCTGCCAGCGTTTCCGAGCCACCGACGTGCCTCGCCTGAGAGGCTATGCCGTTGCGTTTTTCCGCCGTTACCAGATAGGCCTGAAGGCGTTGACATGATCGTGAAAGCCTGTCATCAAAATGACTGACGCTGTCGAGTACACTCATTAGGATCGTATACTACCCTTCCGGGACGATGCAATCATCGGCGTCGCCTGCCAGTGCATCGGAAGACTCGACTTTCGATAGGCTGACACACTGCTTCTTCTCTGACCATCCGGACCTAATGGTCGTTCGTGGATGTATCTTGATGTCACCATGTAAGTCAGTATCGGCCTGTGCATATTGAACGTGAATGTTGATGGGGAACGTCCGATTTATGCGACCGCAGGTCTTCGGCTTTCGAAAATACTTCCGCGCTTTTTCACTGGTGCCATGGCTGTCGCGGCCTCGATTGGTTGGTTATGCAATGACCGGCAACAGGCCCAGTATGCTGTCATCCGAATCGATGTGTTCATCTTGCACCCACCGGCTCCCCGAGCGACATTTCAAGCCACATTCTCATCGTTGCTTGCGCAGGGGCCATGTTGAGATCTCTCAATCCCAACGTCGACAAGTTCATGTTGGCTGTAGATCAATATACAGCCTCTAATCGTATCCGAAGCAACACTGATCACCCATTTCGGCATCGCGCTACTGTCAAGGTAAGAAGAACAATTCTGGTCCGGTCGCATCCGAATACTTACAGTGTTTTATCACCACACCACTAGTACCTCCCTGGGTGGTGGTCAGCAGACAGCCTATGATATTGAAGGTGACTTCGAGCCTAGTATGGCAGTGATGTGGGGAGCGCCGCAAAAGCGTGCCGTATCTGATTCCGGGGTGAATGCTTGTAAGCTCCAGTTGTTTACCACTTCCACCGTGGTCTTGGCTGCCGAGGGATAGCGTGCCTGACATCGATAACAGTTACCAGAGGACCTTCACATTGCGACCATCCTGAACTCAAACTAGGCCCTCCGCAACGATAGTGTGGCTAGCGGTCTACCATAGCGGGAGTACGCAATCCGTGGCTATGCAATACAGTCGGCAAGGCGGCAGATACGGACAATGCAGAAAGAGCAGGCTCCGACTCCGTCTCTACTAGTACATAAAGCCCGAGATGGACTCCCTAGTTCCTCAGCGACCTGGAGTCCCCCTGCTCATATTCACTTCATCCTGCCCGCTCAACTTTGCGTAGAACGCCTTCCAGTTTATCCTCGCTGGCCGATTCCATCATGAAGCTCTCGTCCTCCCTCCTTGTCTTCGCTCTCGCCGTGACGGCTTTGGCCTCCCCTCTCAACGCTCCCCGTTTCGGGCAGGGCGGCTTAGGGCGTCAGCGTCCCGGCGCCGGTGGTGCCAATGCTGCCATAATCAGCGTGGCCGTAGGTTCGGTGGCGGCCTCGGCAAGTGTCGTGGACACGTCCATCGCAAACACAGCGACGGCCGTCGGTACATCCATCGCTGTCGAAAACACGGCGGCCATCGGCACAGCTACCGCTGTCAACACGACGACTGCTGTCGACACAGCTACTGCCATCGATTCAGCTACCGTCATTGGCACCACCACGGCCGTTGCAACCTCCGCTGCAGTACGTACTTAGACCTTCGCCTGTTGAACATATTTTGATTTTATATTTCGCGAAGGCCACCGGCACTGCGAGCACTGGCGACAACGCCGCAGGGACCAGCGCGGCCACAGGCGGCGATGACCCCCAGACCTCGCTTACGCTCCTTCAATCCGTCCTCGCCACCGGGTTCGAGAACGACGGGCAGAGCGTGCAGGAGGCGGGCCAGGTGCCCTCGCTCACGTCCTCGAACAACTTTATCAACTTCTGCGCCACCGTCCCGGACAAGCCCATCACGAACGGGCAGCAGATCACGTCCGGGTCGTGCAACCCCGCGCCGATGGGCGTCATCGCGGCGGCGACGAACATGCCCGCGGCCAAGTTCCTCTTCCCGACGAACAACGCGCAGGTGCCCGCGCACACGAACTTCACGGTCCGCCTCGCGGTCCGCAACCTCGCCGCGGGCAACTTCGCGAACCCGAACGCGAGCTACTTCGCCGCGCCACAGCAGGTCGACGCCGCGAGCGGCAACGTCAAGGGCCACTCGCACGTCACCATCGACGCGCTGCCCGCGCTCGACAGCACGGCGCCCACAGACCCGACCAGGTTCGCGTGGTTCAAGGGCCTCAACGCGCCGGCGGACCAGAACGGGGTGCTCGAGGCGGTCGTCGCGGGCCTCCCGGCGGGCGCGTACCGCATCGCGTCGATCAACTCGGCGGCGAACCACCAGCCTGTGCTCGTCGCGGTCGCGCAGCACGGGTCCCTGGATGATAT
Organism: Ganoderma lingzhi; assembly: GCA_026283605.1. Taxonomy (NCBI): domain Eukaryota; kingdom Fungi; phylum Basidiomycota; class Agaricomycetes; order Polyporales; family Polyporaceae; genus Ganoderma; species Ganoderma lingzhi. Next base: position 262,194 of record JAPJYM010000029.1, on the reverse strand, counting down.
GGTCTAGTGAGTGCCACTGTGTCTTGGTTGCTGATGACCCAAAAATTGACATATCGCTTTCAGCTTCACGGTCGTGTAGAGGTTCGGTTGTCGTGGTTGTGACCTCGTAGGATGCAAGGGTGGGGTACCTAGGTATTTACGCCAAGTATGTGTCGGCGTAGTGTTCTATGAACCCTGCACAGGATTTCATCAGGCTGCTCCACTATCTTTGTCCCCGCGGTAGACGATACATGAGCTTTCTCTGGGTCTTTGAGATTCAAGGTGAAGGGATTGTGTCGAGTGCATATGGATCATCACAAGGGTGATATTGTTGAAAAGGTATTACTAGTGGCAGGTGGTATAGTCCGGAAAGACGAAATCCGGCCCTCAATGTTTCATATCCGACGTGAACCCATACGTTCCATAGCTAGGGTGGGACGACGCAGCTCAGTACGTCGCCCCAGCTCTTCTCCTTCCAAATCTAGATCGGCTCCGCCCACTAGAGCGTCGGCTGCCACAGCATCGGCAGCAGAGGACAGCCATGATGCAGTCCCAAATAGCGACAAGGATCTGTTGAAGATCCAGTTGTGTGAGGACGGGACAATTGAACACCACACAAAAGGGACTTACGGATACGATGGCGGAGACGATTGTCTCAATCACGGCCGCAATGGCAGACACGATGGCGTTTATAGCGCCGCCAACGGCTGATACGATGGAACCCTGGATATGAGTGGCGACATTGAGTGGCGGCCGACTCGGATGACTTGCGAGGGAGATAGAACGTACCATGGTGATGTGTTGTATTTGAGTCGTTTACTTCGTGAGGCTCGAGGCGATGATTCGAGTTATGTATAGTAGTGGTTGGAGGAGTCGTGGTCCAATGTGCGTCGTAGGTACCGAGAGTAGCAAGGTGCCCTCCTCTCTGAAAGTCAGGAACACTGGTGACGCACTGCCGGTCTGACTCTGGGTGTGCTCCAGAGTACCCCGCAACTTCTCGGCTGCGATGACGTCAGACGATATGAACGTCAGCGTGGGTGTTAGTGCGGCCCGGGCTGCCAGTGCTGGGATAACCAGGGATATGTAAAATCATGGAGTGAGCACCTCATGACGTAGCGGAAATTATGTCCAGTGACGCCCTTCGCTGGGAAAGAGAAAGTTACCAATTGTAGGACCTGTTCTTTGAATCATAATGGATAACTTTGCGGGAAACAAAGTTATATATAGACGTGGAGGGTGGAAGACTCGGAGGCTGAATTTGATTTGAAATTCATATGGCCGCCGGCGCCGGTGCCGCAGCACGAGAACGAGCGTCTGTATTTCCTAATGCAAGCACTCGGATCAGTCCGGCCCGGGCTCAAAACCGCTTCAGCTTTCTGAACTATCGCTTAGTGCCTCGTGCCCTTCATCGTAATCGTAACTTGATCATGTCGGACCTACGTATGGGACTTGTCAGACGCCCTCTCTGGCGGAGGGTGCTCATATCAAGTTGTCGAGGAGCTTTGCGAGGAAATGTCACTCGCCACAACATGACTAACGTCGACGACGGTGCCGCGGTGACGTTGACACGTCCCAATGTCACTGGCACTACCTCGCATGGACGACAGTGGCTCGAAGGTGCGCCTCACTTCATGGTAGGGCCCTTGCCTACATCTGCCCCAGCGCGGATGCTAATGCTGTACCCACCAATGTAGGTTAACGGCTACTCACCGGCCCCCGGTCTCAGAAGGGCCATTTTCGCAACCCCTCACGACTCCTTTGGCCACCTTTTCTATGCTAAGTACCGTCGAGTTCTACCCGCCCTGTACCGCAGGCCTAATGGCATCGGTACCATTCTTATCCCCCCCCCCCCGCTAGGAACGACCACTTAGGGGCGTTCGAGCTAGGGTGGAATCGGTAGAGCTGTGCCGGGGGCAGCCTCTTCACTGGCATGCAGCGCGCATTTCCGCACCGCCTTTCGGATGGACGTTCAATTCGGGACCTCCCGCCATCGCTTTGGCGAGGTGTTTTCGCCGGCCTCTATGTCGCCACGTACAACCGGCAGATGATGGACGGAGCCTGTGCACGTGGGTATTGCCAGGGATCGCGTTCTTCAATCCGTTTGTCGCGTCCCCGGCGGTTCGTTCATCATTCAGTTTAGGCCCAGGGTCCAAGTTGAACAAGTTGGTAACGGTAACGTCGTGCATGTGGCATCTTTGCTCGTCCAACGAAACGCACGCCGCTGACACCTACTGTACTATCTTCCTGTCAACGGATGCCGAAGGACGGCTTTGGAACTTGGATGCACGGTGCGGCGCCGACCACTTCGCGTTTCGTCGTCCCTGGTAGTGGGTAGCAACCACGAACACAGCTCTCGCCGAGTTCATGCCGGACGTCCCAATCCAAGTTCGTGTTGGATGAAGTTTGGATGCCACAGCTTCAAGTCGTATCACTGCCGTAACTCTACAGCTATTGAATCAGAGCCTCTCACGATCCTACTTTAGGATCGGCATCCCGGCCGGCCGGCTGAGAAGTAGAAGTGTCGAACGCGAGGGCTGCATCTATCTCTTTCGACCTCGGGTATGTACCACTGTATGCAGCACTTGAGTCGCCACGAGCGTATGGCTTACTACCTCGCGACGGCACGCCCAAATGCCGCTGGGGGGCATCTGTCAGCGGGATGGCAGTGCGGCACGAATTCAAAGCTCAGGGAAGGATCTCGAGGTTAGACGTGATGCATCCCGCTCGACATATGACATATGATAGGAGAGTGGATGGTGGTAGTCAGATCCGACAGCGCGAAGCCCAGCCGGGCGATGCGCGCGCGCCGAACCTGATTCAAGTTCGGCCTGGCAGCGGCGTTGAATTCGAATTCGAATTCGAAACCGAAACCGAAGGAGGACGTGTTCTTCCGTAACTGATCAGGCAGTTGCAAAGCGCTGGGTGAATATATCGCGTTTCGGAGTTGGGGGAACGCTGGGCTGGACAGATTCGAACTGTCACCCGGCCGCACACGGCAGACCGGGAACGCGTTTGGGAGTACGACGTCGCACAATACCATTCCTCTAACGAAGTGTTTACTCTACAGCGTAGTAAGCGCAAAGCCTCCGAAGAAACGATACGTCCTAGTCCTAAAGCTATGGGAGCTCCGAGGTGTGATGATGATTGTCTAGCAATCAAGCAACGGTAAAGCTATACGCGGAAACGGTGAGCGTCTGGGCGTCCTGACAGCGGATGCGGGGAAGCGAGAAGCACTCACTAGGCCATATCGTCCAGCGCGCCGTGCTGGGCGACGGCAACGAGCGCAGGCTGGTGGTTCGCCGCCGAGTTGATCGACGCGATGCGGTACGCACCCGCCGGGAGACCGCCGGGGACGTCGGCGGTGAGGATGCCGTTCTGCGCGGCGGCGTTGAGGCCCTTGAAGAACACGAACTTGGTCGGGTCCGTCGGCGTCTTGCTGTTCAAGCTGGGGAGCGGGTCGATGACGACGTGCGAGTGGCCCTTGATGTTGCCCGTCGCGGCGTCGATCTGCTGCGGCGCGGCGAAGTAGTTCTCGGCCGCGTTCACGAAGTTGCCCGTGACGAGGTTCGTGATGGCCATCTGGATCGTGAAGTCCTTGTTCGCGGGCACGGTCGCGCCGTTCTCCGGGAACACGAACTTGGACGAGGGCATGTTCGTGAACGCGGCGATGACGCCCATCGGCGCGGGGTTGCACGACCCGGTCGTGATCTGCAGCCCGTTCGTGATCGGTTTCTCGACGGTGGCGCAGAAGTTGATGAAGTTGTTCGAGGAGGTAAGGGAGGGCACTTGGCCGGCCTCGGGGACGTCCTGCCCGTTGTCCTTGAAGCCAGTGGCAATGACGGAGTCAAGCAGGGTGAGCGAGGACTGGGCGTCCGCGGCACCAGCAGCATTACCCGAAGCTGCGTTGTCGCCTGCAGCTGCCGTGCTTGTAGCCTGTACGAGTGTATTCAGCACCAGTAGGTTGCGCGAGAGAGAAAGGAAGCATACTGCAGCAGTCGCGGCGGTGGAGCTCGCCACACTGGCAGGAGCTACGCTCTTGGCCACGCTTGATGAAGCAGAGGGTTTTGCAGTACCAACCGCGTTCGAGGAAGTAGCCGCCGCCGCGGAAAGAGCTACGCTCGAAGACGACGCGGCCGAGGTTGAGCGCACGCTGCTTGAGACAGCGAAAGTATTGTGGCTTCCACCCGTTCCATGGTGGCCTCGGTGGCCACCTTCCCTTTCCCTCGGGACGTTCAGGGGGCCGGCTGAAGCAGCCACAGCGAGGGTGATGATAACGAGGGACGCAGAGAACTTCATGGTGGATCCAGCCGAAGAAATCGAAGGGGAATGCGTTCTACGCGGTAGAGAATGGGATGGTTGAGGAAGGCAAGTGCTCGTGGACTCCGGGTCGCCGAGGAGAGTGGGATCGAGGAATGAGGGTATTTGTACTCGAAAGGAGACCTCCAGGAGAGAACACGGGCTATCTGTCATCTGGACATTCGCTCATGGCCATTCTTCGGCAGAGATAGACCTCAGGGTCGGACGGTTGCCGAGCCTGAGCACGGGGCATCGCCATTGGCCACTCTCGACCGCGTGGGTTGTTGGGTTCTGCAAGTTGAAAACAAGTCAGAAGGCAACAAGGAAGTAGGCGGAGGCACGGTGGGCAGGCACAGATCGAGAAATCGACCCGAGGAGGGACTGCGCTACAATCAACATGGGAAGCCTCGTAAAGTGGTTCGCGCTCAGGATGAACTGGTGAGAACAATGCGATGATATGAGGCGGTATGGGCGGCGACGGACTCGACGTCTCTGAGAGAAGACAGGGTCTTCCAGCGAATGGTTGAACGGGGCTTAAAATAGGGCATCATCACCGGGAGAAAGCAAACCGCCGCCCGCGGCGGCGGCCGTTGCAAACTGATGAGATACGTATCCCGAAGAGCATCGGAAGCTTGGCTCAGGCCCTTCCAAAGCTCCTTGCCTGCCAGTTGGCCCGTTCATCCTGATGAGATGGAAAGAACACGGCAAGAGTGTTCACACAAAGAGAGCAACCTCGAGCGCGTCCGAGGAGGAATAGATCAACGCCAATGCCAGTTGCTGAGGCCGACAACTGCATCCGAAAGAGCGATGAAAGGAAAGTACAGAAGATAGGGCACACCTGGTGAACAGACGAGTGTTGATGGGAGCTGCAAGGAAGCATGGGTATAATGCAAGGAGAGAGTGTGCGCCGCTGTCGAATGTGCTTGCAGTCATCGTTGTCTGCCAGGTGCTTGCCTGAGCGACTCGATGCCACAACGTTGATAGTGACACAGCCGCACTGAGTTTGAAATTCGTCTGAGTGTGAAACGGTGCCTCAGCCGAGGGGCGGCATGACCGACTTTCTCTGCCGGAGTCTCGCTGAGTTCTACCCTCAAAACTCCAAGTACGTGGGCGTTGTAACCACGATATAACCGCGGGCACACGGGAGGACATGGTCTCTCCGCGCAAATGGACACCAATTGACAAAAATTTGCGTATAGGACATAAAACATACACTGCGGCATAGATGCATACTAGGATAAAGCAAGCGAACAGAAACATGGAAGTATAAAGGGTTCCGAACCATCATTAGTACTCCTCCTCGGCCTTCATGGAGGTCAGGATCGTCACGATATTGTTTGCCGCCAGGCGTACGACCTCCACATCGATCTCGTGCACCTTTGGAAGAACACGGACTTCGAACTTGTCGGGATGCCAGCGGAGGCACTCCTCCTTGATGCGCTGCTTGCGCGTTTTGAGATGCGCGTCCGTCCGAAGCGGGCTGAACACGAACTCGGCAACGGCCTTGCGTGTGATGGCGTCAGGGCGAGGCTTGAGAGCGTTGTCGAAGATGGGGAGAGGGAAGTTGTCGTAGGTGAGGGACCCTGCGAGCACGTCCCCCGCCGCCAGATGCCTCCACAGGTCTTCGTAGGAGGCGACGGCCTCCGCCCTGTACCGAGCCTGGGCTTCCTCCACAGCGGCGCGGCGCTTCTGCGCCTCATACATACGAGCTCGTTCAAGAGCCTCGGCGTACACGCGCTGCTGGCGCTCGATCTCCGCCTGCACGGCCGCTTGCCGCCGCCGCTCCTCCCAATGGCGGGTCAAGGTTTCAAACGTGTTCGCGCGCTCAAGCTCCTCCTCCTGGCGACGGAGCTCCTCAAGCCGCTGTTGCTCCTCGAGCTCCTTCTTGGCCTCCCACTGCTTGTACCACTGCTCCTCCTCCTCCCACCGGCGGATTGCCTTCAGCCTGGCCAGCTCCTCCGCCATGATGAGACGGTCCTCCTCCAACTGCTGCTGCCTCCTCAGCTCCGCCTCCTGGCGCCGCGCCTCCTCCCGCCTCGCCTCCTCCTCAGCACGCAGCCGCGCCTCCTCGCGCAGCCTCGCCTCGTGTTCGGCCCGGATCCGCGCCTCCTCGGCACGCCGTTCGGCCTCAATCCGCTCTTCCTCCGCGCGCCGCCTCGCCTCCGCCTCCGCCTTGAGACGCTCCTCCTCCCGACGGCGCTCCTCCAGCTCCCGCTGGAGCTGCCGGTAGTCCGCCATCGACAAGGCCGGGTTCTCGCCCCTCATCGTCCTGCGGTAGCGCACCATCTTGACGTGCATGGGGTGCAGGACCGCGGCGCGCTCGCACGCCTCCGCGGCGTTGTGGTAGTACTCGCGGAGCTGGCCGTCCGTGTCGATCCGCGCCAGGTGCGCGAGCATGATCTCGTCCTCGGGGTCGAGGCCCCCGGCCTTGAGCTGCTCGACGAGGCCCGCGACTTCCGAGCCGGTGGAGATGATGGAGTCCGCCGAGGGTGCAAGGGGAATCGGGGATGGGACGCTCGACGCGGAGTTGCGAGCGCGGCCGAAGCGGTAAGCGGGCTTGACGGCGTGCATCTTCGCGAACTCGTCGGGAGTAGGGTACATGACGTGTGCTCGGATGAGGCCCCCGGTCGGGCAGCGGACTAGAGTGCGGGGCAGGCTGCGTGGTTGGCCGGTCGCGTCGTGGAGAGGGATGTGGGAATCAAAGGGATTGTGGGTGTTGTACTCGGAAAGTTCAGGTTCCTTGTCATCAGCATGGGGTCTTAAACGACGATCGAAAGCACCGGGAACGGGAGGGGGGAAGGATTCGTGGGATCGACGGTGGCTGGCCTTCTTCGAAAGCCGGGGATGGTTGGAACGCTTTTTGGAGAGTCGGCTGCGTCGGGAGGATGTCCGCATGGTAGATACGATATAGCTTGAAGGTGGAAGCTATCCGCTGCAAAAGTGTGACGATACACGCGTTAGCAAGGCGGAGGGGAGAAGGTAGACACGGTGGTTGAACATTGAATGGTTGGAAATGGACTGACCGACTTATTCGATTGGCCTTAGCTTAGAGGTGCTACCGACGGAATGTTGGGGAGTCCTAGATGTCGACAGATTTTTGAGAGAGGAGGTTGAGGGAAGGCGGGATGAGAGTCGGGAGGGAGTCGGGGGGAGGGAACAATGGAGTTTTATACCACCCCGCCCCTCTCGGCAAAATGGTTGTCGATTTTCTCGCGCTTTGATCCAATTCCATAAGCGCTTACTCACCGTCGCTTTGCGCATTTACACAGTTCTAGAGCGGGCAAGCTATGCAAGCTTCGTCCGCTAAGTGGCCCTGGGACAAAGCGGTTTGCGTATTGTTGAGCATCCGGCGGTGGATGCGGGTCGAGGGAGTTGGAAAATTCATTTCCACTGTCTTGAATCAACCGCTTGAGATTTATAGCGCATGGCTGTACGATTAGTCAGTGCTACTCCAGACTTGAGGTGGTATCATATAAAAATCACTCACTCGGCCACTGATTTTCGTCTATGGCATGTCGCGCTGTAGCGGAACTGCCGTACGTAGTAAGCCGATGCAGTATGATATGGGTGCGATATTTTGACCGCCAGGATACTGTCATAGTTCCCATCGATTATAAGCAGGTATACGAATACATCACAAGGATCACAGTGGTTAGCTGCGAAAGTTGCGAGTTTCAGAGAATGAGTCGAAATTTTAAGCCGCCCGGGCGCTTGAGTCAGCACGGAGCTTACCGGGAAATAGCCGGATTGGCCGGACCGTTGCCTCTAAGTAGGCTCTGAACCTTGCTTGCGTTCAAGTCAACGAAGTACGTCAAGCTTACTGTAGTCAGTAGAGAAACAACAGGTGCAAGATGCCCGGATAAACTTATACGGGTACTCACAATTTAAATACATACCTCTGAATAAAGATTCAACTCCCGTTCGAACCCAGGCTCGAGCCGTGATTATGGAAGCTTAGCACGGCTTGGCGACGCCGCCGCCGAGGCAGACGTTGCTGGGGACGGCGGAAGGCACGAATAGTTTTGACGTAAGTATCTTGTGGTGCATACTCGTTCTTCTTGTCCTGTGGAGCTCGAGTACATGGAAGGCAGTCGGTTCATGACCTCATGATGGGCGATATGTTTCACAAGCTGTAGTGATGAGAGTGAGCAGCAAGAATACTTGGCGAGAAAAAGAAAAAAAAGATGAGAAATTTGGAGAGCTAAATACATAGTCTGCCAGGTGGCCGGCACTTGGCCGGCCCGCCGCGAGTGCCGGCGTTACATAACGGGCCGCGAAAATATTTCAAATCCGGATCCTACCCGCTCTCGGACCAAGCGCTGGCTAAGGCTTTTATAGTAATACTGCTCAGTACCGTTGTGACTACTAACCAGCCTAGTACTTAAGTACACTCAGATCCCTACACCGCTGGCTGTTGCTAGACTGACTCGCAACAAAAATTGGACTTTACACTGAGCGTGCTGGCGCACGGACATCGGATCACCTTCAGCTTTCCAATGTCTTTCCAGCAGCAATCCGCGACTGCCGACAGTGGCGCCAAAGCAAATCGCCGACTGCGCCCGCGCCGGGAGCTTTGGAACGCGACCGGACAACCACAAGTTGTCACTTTTGACTAATTCTTTTGTTCGCGCGCATTGTCACAGTCGCAAGACAGGATTTGCCACATCTCCTCTATGCCAAAGCAATCGACAGGGCCACGAGCACATATATACATGCAGGCAGGGTGGTGGGACAAAAACCACACCACCCAAGACCCTACTTTCAAGGCAGCGCAGGTTGACTTTACCTTCCACGACCTGTACGTTCCTGTTTGAAACACCGTTCAATGGGTGTACTCACATCGTTTTTGACTCTCGGCGTTCAGATTGAAGATGTCTGCAGAGTCACCCTCGGATAACGCGCCGGAGTCGAACGACACATCTTTCCCCACCCTACACGACGATGCCCCAAAGGTCACGAACCTGAGGAAGACGGAATCGATAGATACCCTCGTGAGTTCCCACTGCCTTAGATGGTACACTATGCTCATTACCGACGATTCTTAAAGCCTGATATCAGCGCCGCCACCATCGCGCAAGACATGCGCGAATTGTCTGCTTGGTTCAGAGCACAAGACAGACGCGAAACCCCGCAGTCCTCGACACCGCGCAACCCATCCTCGCCTGACGAGAGAGGCCCCTCGCGTGCCCCTGCCAACCACAGGCCCGCATTGGTCGCGCTGCGCCGCGTTTCCCTCTCACCAGCATCCTCCCTGACCTCCCTTGACTCTGACGGCGAGACGGAGTCTTCTCTTACTTCCCTTGACTCGGACTTCGATGATGACCCACCCATCTCTCGAACTTCGGCTGCGCGGCGTGCGTCTGACGGCACTTATCCAACCACCTCGATGTCTGTCTCGAAGGCTACCCGGAAGAGGAAGGAACCCGGACTCGGGGGTCAACAAGTGCGTCGTTCGGTGCGCCTGAGGGCGAAGAGGAGGAAAGTTTCTTTAAGTTAACCGCAATAGTGCTGTGGATAATTCAGGTCGTCTCTGTGAGTTACTCTGCTTTCGAGTCGGCGCCGTGTTCTTGCATAGATAAATATATTGTGCAGAGCTACCCGTTTGTTCGGAAATCGATTCTTGCGCTCCCGTAATCGCGTGCGAAGGGCGGAACATGCTGAGGCGGTGTCACTCCCGAAGGCCAAAGCTCAGAGTCACGTCGAAGACGCCCTCGCCACTTACTTGCTTACCCCACTCATGATCTCTGGGACCAAGCGAAAGGACATCACTTGCGCTCGACACACTCTTGGAAAGCCTCGGGTTAAGGCGCACGGCAGGATGTTCCGCTGTCCAACTTTAAAATCCTGGGCGGACATTCGCGAGGCACTTATGTACATGCTACGTGCTGTTAACTCCGATTGTTGTTTCTACGCGTCTTTCATGTTATATGATTACAAAGTCTCTAGGTGGAAATTTCAGAAGAGCCACGCCGGCTGCTGTAGGAAATCGTTGTATACAATCATCTAATAGTACGGTAGCGATTGGTAGCTATCGTGCCAAGGATAAGGGTGTGTGAATCAGCATTCAGCCGTAAACCTCGGTACTTCAGAGTCGGACGACCGGCGCCCATGCGCCTTGTTCCGACCTTGAACAACACAATCGATTTCGGCGTTCCATTGGCTAGAAGGCGATACGAGGCGTCAGCTCCCAGTCTTTACTCTAACGGGTCGTTCAGTAACTTACGGCGTTTGTTCCAGCGTCACCACAGCCACTCGGAATCTCAGTGAGATATCGAATCAGGAACTCCGCAGTCCTCGAACACCACAGGGCCATCCACCGGCACCAGCGTGTGGAACTTGTCCATCTCTTCGCGCTCTTTCGCCGCTACTTCCGCATCCTCCGCCTTGGGTCCGTACATTGCGACGTAGAGCTCCGAGAGATGGGTGGCCCCCAAAGTAGTACGGGAGTACAGGCACCCGCATATGAGGCCTGGAATGCGACTATCCCGAAGGAGGCCGTTGAGGCGCAGGACGCGCAGGTTCTTCAGAGGGAGGCGCGCCGCGAAGTACTGCCCGTCCATTTCTTCTCGAGGAGCGCCGACATCGTCCCCACGGTGTGCCTCGCGGGGCAGGAGGAGCGGGTAGAGTAGCGCGGGGAAGCGCCAATCAAGTTCGCGCCCGCCGTCGTGATGGTGTGGGGGGACCGTGGAAAACTCAAGGGTGGTCAGACCGGGAAATGTGTCGAAGGCGGCTGCCATGGGTTCCGAGTGCAACTGCGCGGAAACAAGAGAGAGATGGGTGATGGGTGCCCGGGAGAGCAGGGACGACATATTTATGAGCTGGCGGTCTTGGTTGAACCAGGTCTCGTCTGCGTTGACGTCGTCGAACTCGACCGCTACCTCCAGAGTGCCGCCGCCGGGCTCAGAGCACATGAAAGAATTGGGGCGTAGGCAGGCAAAAGTCGCGTGGGTGAGTATGGGGATGTTGGATGGGTCCTCGGTGGGTATGAAGGAGCTGTAGCCCACCATAGTTGGGGCCATGACGTGAGTTACGAATTTTAGCGAGGCATGAAGAGGCAATTGGACGCGACGCAGAATCATGCTGGAGACGAGCGGTGACGTATGGAATGGCATCCGTGTTGTCGGACCCACCTTGGACACGACTTCCAAGCGACGAAGTTGAGGAAGTTGTACAAGGAGCTCGGACCTTCCGACCATCTCTGAGAATACGGCGTTGAGTTTCAGCTCCTGCAGCTCCTGGCAAGCCTTGAGTACGGTGAGTGCGAAATTGAGCGGCATGGTGCGCATCTTGGGGTTTCCTTGCATGTGAGATAGATCCAAAACCCGAAGGCTGCCGAAATTGGCGAATTTGACTGGAAGAACAAGGTGGGTCAAGCGAAAGACGCGGATGGCAGGCCATCGGCCCATCGGAGGCTGCAAATTGACATAGTCGTCGTCTTCAATGTAGCCCTCTCCGGCGATGCGCAACTCCTGCAGATTCTGAAGCTCTTGTAACAGAAGGCGCTTGATCAGATGGAAGCCGCCGTGCTTCGAGTCCAGTATCGCGAGCGTGCGGAGGCGATCGGCATGATCGATTAAAATGGGAATGGATGAGGCATAACTCCGGTGGTTCCGTAGCGTTACGTCGATGAGAACCGTCCCAGATCGTTCCAACGACAGCCCCAGCCAGTCGGGTTTGGCGTATACTTGTATGTCTTGCCACAGCAGGGGCGTGTCATAAGTGACATCATACCAATATTTGCAGACGAGGCGGACAACCGGCCACATTGTCCCATGGCCCGTGGTTTGCCAACAGTCGCCACCATTGTCTGAGCTGGAGGGAGGATCGTCGATTTGGGAGAAAATGGGAATAAGTACGTCCGGGGAAAGGTTGTTGATAGGAGCGTTCTTCATGCTTTCCGCGATCGTCCCACTGGAGGCTACATTGCGATTCGGACGAAGTAAGTACGGGAAAAATCAATGTGATATTGAGAGCCTCATATGTGCTCACATGAAACACCGCACAAAGAAGGATGCGTGACCAGATTCGAGGTTACGCTTCCAATGTCAGCCCTCTAGGACTATTTAGCAGTTGTATTTGCGATGTCCGATGACAATGCACTTACCCTGGTCCCAATTTTCTGTAGGTGCGCGTTGAATTCCTCGATGTACGTCCGTGAGGCTAGTCTGGAGGTAGGACGCCCCGTCAACCAGCGATCGATGATACATAGGTATGATCACGGACCGGACCTTTTTGGACGGATATATTCAATAGCCTATCGTCATGCCGACGCGGGCCTTGGGGCACAACCGATCTCAACTACACCCCTCGTACCGAACTTGCAAATTGAAACGTCGTGTCCGACCAAGACCAAAAATCCGTTGACGTGTAACGGAGTTTATACACCACTGTTGACGACCCCATCCACCGGCGTTCTAATGCACATCGGAGACCTGTAACCTTTCGTTCGAGACGGGCTCCCACCAACCCACGCTACGCCGAGCTAGCAATGCCCGCTTTGCTGCCCAACTTGAGCGCGTCACCACCCTTCTCCTCCATCTCCTTGTCGAAATCAGCGCCGAGGATGGGACCCAGGAAGCCCCCGAGGTTGTTCGGGCTCTCCACGCCAGTGTCCTGCCTTTCGCTCCAGCTCCTCGAAAGGATGGCGTCGACCTTCTCCAGCGCCGTGTGCCGTGCGTAGTACCGTTCCGCAGGCGTCCCCCTGCCGGGCTTCTTCCCGGCCGCAGCCTTCTCAGACGAGTCCGTGAGCGCGGTCGCGAGTGACTCGGATGCAGCGTCCATAGAGTCGGCGCTATCCGCCCGCGAAGCGTGTGGTGGGAGAGGGACGTAGGTCAGAGGTGATCCATGAGGCGGTTTCTTGAGACGGTTGCGGAAGGGCGACGACTCTGCCATCGTGGGGAAGGGGAGGGGTGGCGGGGAGCGCTGCGTCCTGAGTTTCTTGGGCTGCAGATGGCCGGGTTTCGCAGTGGGAGAGGCCGCCGCGGCGCTCGAGTCTATCGCACCAGTCCGTTGCTTGGACGGCTTCAGAGCGGAGATCTCGGGCAGCTGAGGCGGGTGCGGGGACACGATGGACCCGAAGAACAGTTGCGACTCGAGGGCCGGTGAAGTGACCAGGGGCGGGCTTGACAGTAAGATGGACGACTCGTATCGGTTCATCGCCGGGCGCACAGGTCGAGGCTTAGACGAAGGCGCCTGGGATGAGTACTCGGAAGCGGACACGGACGCCCCAGTGGCTGCGCGCTTTGGCGCGCTCCTCCGAAGTGAGCGCGATGTGCTACGCTTCTCCTCCGGGGTGCGGCGATCTGGGATTCGTGTGAACTTGTCAGGCGTCCGGCGGTGTCTCCTCGAGGAAGACGACAATGCGGGAGTTAAATCGACGTCTTCATTCAGCAACGCGCCCGACGTCGGATCTTCGACGAGAATCCGAAAGCCAGGCGGTGAGACGACCTCCTGAGATCTCGACCGCACGAGCGTTGGTTGCCTAGAGGAAGTAGACACACCGTCCGTGGAAAGCGTCGTCGTCTGGCCGTCCGTTCCCGTGCGCCGGCGTCCCTTGCGATGCTGATCCCTGCGTCCGGATGTCGCGCTGTCGGCGTCGGACGGCGTCTCCGTGTCGTCTTCGGTGGTCCTGCCACGCTCATAGTTAGGCTTGCGCATGGTGCCAAAGCGTATGCGCTCGAGGATCGCGCGCTTGATGGACTTGTGTCGAATTGTCTCGTAGGGCACCGCATCTTCCGTGTCGCTGAGAACACTGTAAGGATCCGGAGAAGTCACCCTTCGCGACGGATTCGGGGACACTGTCTGTCGGCGCGCCGGCGGGAGTATTTCGATGGCATCAGCCGCAGAGGAACCCCTGTCCCCGAGGAAAGGTTCGTCTTCGGCTGGGTCCAGCATGGAGCGGTCTTGTGCACCAGGATCCGAAGGGGCAGGTAACGGCTTGTTGCGGCGCATGGTCCGGCTGAGCCAAGTACGATCCCTCGTTGTACCTCCAGAGTACTTGGGAGGATGTGATGAAGCATCGGCCTCTTGTGCGCCGCCTGCTTCCCCATCTAGGAGAGGCGCCGTCGCGGCAGATGCTCCTTGCCTGAACCGCGATGGTGGTGCGTAGGGTGGACCAGGAAGGAGTGTCGATTCGCGCGCTCCAGAGCCGGATCTCCTACGACTGTGTATGCCAAAGTATCGATAGCCTAGCCAAGTGAGTACGCCCCCGACGATTGCGGCTAGTACGGCGAACAAGGGGGCGAGATAGGCGATGTTGAAGCCATCGCCAGCTGGCTTCGAACGGGCAGCATGCTCTCGGCTGAGAGTGACGGAAGACTGGCTGCTAGCAGGAGGTAGAGCCGTGATGTGTACCAGGGACACCGACGAGCCGGAGGAAGTAGTCGCAGAGGACAGCGAGGAGGTCACAATGCCTGTCGTAGCGGCTGCGATCGCAACTGTCGGGGTTGAGGTAGGGGATGTTTGTGAAACAGATGTAGTTGCCAACGTGGTGGTGGTGCTCAGTCCCCAGGACGGATAAGGCCACCAGTTGAACGAGGACGGGTAGGATGGAGTATCCTGTCTCCTGGACAGCGAAGGGAGACTGGAGCGAGCGGCGAAGACTTGACCAGTTGGGTGGCTATAGACGTGACCTGTCAAGACGATAGCAAGGCAAAGCAGCGTGCGGAAGCCGGGTCGCAGATATGGCCTGCATGTCGTTCTAGTCGACCCTGCTGCGCTCATCTGCGCTCGTATGAGCTGTAGAACGCAAAATGATCGAAAGGAAATAGCTTACCTTGCACGCGTTGGAGCGATATGACCAGATCAACTGGGACACTACACAGTGAAGGCTGATACAGACGCAGAAATGCCTTGGGGTCGCGCGTATCCGAGGCTGACAAGGCATCGTCAGTCCATGACGCAACAACTTCCGAGTTGTTTGTCCATACTAAATGCGTCTCTCGAGTAGCCCCGTCCGAAATCCATTATTCCCAGAAGCATACACAGCGCGTTGGGGGTCGTTGCGGCGCACTCCGGAAAACAAAAGTCGTATTGGTCAAATATCCTGGGTCGATAACGTAGGTTGTTATTTCCAAACTCGGTAAAAGACCAAGAAGGAGCAGGATATCAGCACGAGAGCACAGAGTTCCAATGATCTCACTTACATACCGCTATCGACGCCGACGGGGCATCCGGAAGCGCCCATAAACATAAATGTCTGGATATCCGGATAATGTCGTCGAGTTCCCAGCCACGTCTACACCCCGCTGCCGCTCCAAACCGCCATATAAATGGTGCGGGCAAGCATCCTGCCCCCTTTTTGCATGACCATCGACCTGCATACCATCTCAGCCGTCATGCAAGTCCACATCGCATCCGCCATACCGATCTTCTTCGTCCCTACCACAATCTGCTTGCGAAAGCCCCAGGTGCGGCAACACATAATCGACCGCACCAGCCGCGAGCTCGCCAGGAACCACTTCACCGACGCGGGCGCATCTCGCGTTGAGGTCCTGTAAGTCAGCTCCTATTCACTGCCGCAGCACCATCGAGCAGTAACATCATCTCAGGGGATCATACCACACCCACGGCGGTGCTGAACCTGAATGGGTAACGGCCAGGGTGTACGATCGTGATCACCAAGTTATTTGTCATCAGAAAGCCGACGGCTCGTTGTGGAATTGTATCCATGTTTTCCGGAACCCGAGGATGAACGAACGCCGGAGGGAACGTCCCGTCAAGTTTTGGGTTGAAGATTTCTTAGAGGCGCGGAAGATGGGGTGAGCGAGCGACATGATGAAGTTCGCGACGCACCTGACACAGGCTTTTGAGACAGCAGGAAGAGCATGCGGATGATCAAGCACATCCAGGGTTGAATCCAAATAGCAGAGGTAGTGTATGAGGTACAATACAAGAAGCATAGCAGAGCAAAACGAACTTGATCCAAAGTTCCAAAGAGCTGGGAGAGCATGGTCGGTGTGAATGGTGAACGATACGTCGTCATGTCCCGAGGGCGGTATAGCGCTGCGCGTCTTCGCGTCCGCGTTCAACGTCGACCGTCATGAGAATGGGGACCGCAGACCAGATCATGAAGACGAGGAAAAAGAAGGCGTATCGGATGTTGCCGGTGGCGTCCGCGATAAGCCCTACAACCAATGGGCCAACGAACGAGCTGGACTGCAAGTAGATCCGACAGACATGAGGCGCTGCTTCCCAGGATTGAGGTAGAACGTACCTTGTCGGTGATAGAGAAGAGCCCATACCACCTTGCCTCTTCGCCAGGCGGGATGAACTCCGCGTAAAACGCTCGTGCGTAGCCTTGGAATGCACCGTATACCGAGCCCTAGCCTCATCCTGTCAATTACGGAGTGACGTACAAGTTGGATTGCACCCACAAAGTAGACCGCTAACACATACATCTCTCCCGGAGTCGTCAACCCCCCGAACTTCACATTTGATTTCTGGAACACCGACAGGAACCCCAGACATCCGTACGCTGGAATAGCCGACGCCATCGTGACCAGGACCACGAGCACCTTCAGGTTTGACCAGCCCATTCGACGCTGCAACACAGGCCAGGCAAGCGAACCAGCAATGCCTGCCGATGGTGTAAGTGCGCCGATGAGGATGAGCGACGACGCGGGCATGTGCAAGGTCGTCTTCGCGAAGAGCAGGGCCGTAGACGTGATAGTCGTGAAGCCGTCCGACAGCAAGAACCAAGCCGCGAGGTACACAAACGTGTTGCGGAGGCGTTTGATCTCGCGCCATTTGAGCATCTGGCCGAGACGCTTCCACGCGAGGACGATCTCGCGCGTCACTGACCAGTCCTCCTGGCCCAGGCTGGTAGCGACGACGGAATCGCTCTCTTCGAGTACGATTGCTCCCGGAGAGGACGTGGAGGATGCCCTAGGGAGCCAGACCGCTGCGGGGAGGGAGAACAGAGCCCACCACAGCCCACTCAAACCCACTGCGAGGCGAAGAGAGTCCGTCGAGCCCTTCATCGCGCGCACCGGAATCAATGCAAGCAGGAGCATCACGATTCCTGCAGCATAACCCAGCGCGATGCCTTGTGAAGATATCCGCGACGTGGTGGCCGATAGTAGTTTGTCGTGCTTCGCCTTCGCCTCGCGGATTAGTGCATCCACACCTCCATCTCCACCCAATAAAGGTACATGCGCATCGTCGGGTGTGTCGCCCTCCGCGTGCTCATACGGTGACGGTGCAGCATTGGCGCGGGCGAGGCGGACAAAGTCCGCTCGTGCGGCGACGACTTCTTGAGCGCCTTGCGCGAGAGTTGGGATGTAGGCGTTGAGCGCGACGATGGACGCGCCAAAGCCGACGTTGGCACAAATGGCCAGTGGGGCAACAAGGGGCCATATTGGGGAGGAGGACGGGAGTAGGAGAAAGAGGATGGCGGAGAACGAGCCGAGAGCAGCAAAGGTGAGAAGGAGCTTCTTGCGATGTGGGGCTGCGTGGAGATAGATCAGAATTTGGATGACAAGGGCCAATCACTGAGGAAAAAGAGGTTATCCAGAGCAAGTTCTATGCGTGCATACAGACACATTTAACGTCAAGATCCTTCGGGAGGATGAAGGTCGAGGACCCTTGCCCCCCACACGCAACTGACATCAGTGCAGACCTCACACAAACCCGTCTGGTGAGCGTCATCGTATCGCGTTCCGTCCCATTCTTTATTTGCGGGATTTAAATGCCCTTAAACCACTCGAGAACTCTCGGGTCTGGAAAGAGCGCAGATGAGACACTTACGATGGTCTGCAATTCCTCCCATGGATATCACCGTCAATGCCTGCAGCGCAACAGAGATGGAGTAGACATACAAGCTGGCCAACTTCGATCAGCAAAGCGTCCACAAAGTCTGCGCTAATTCTCACCTGAAGCTCGCGCTGTCTATCCAAAGCCAACCTAGTTTCACAACACATCGTGCATCTTGGTCCGTCTCATTCGCGACTGGTTGAGTGGTGACAGGGATACAAGGGTGTATCTTGTCAGGAAGAAGGTAACCATTATCCCTGGATATATGCGTGGTGAGAAATCTTCCCAACGGTCGGGAGCGTACAGAACATACCTCGCGAATTGCTCCAGGCATATTGGAAGGAACAGGGTTAAGGAGACAATCACAAACACTTCGCTTCGAACTTCAATTCGCCCTCATTCTCATGCCATCATAGGGGTTCAAAGGACATACCTTGCGAAAGCGTAGCTGAACCATCCTCGCAAATATCTGCTGTACTTCTGCTTGTCGAACTTGGGAAGTGTCGAGTCGTCGATGTCGGCGTCGTTTGTCATGGCGGGTCTAGTCTATGAGCGGGAAGGTCCGAGTGTAGGAAGATTAGAGCATTTCAACGGCGGTAATGTTGATGTTGATGGTGGAGGAGCTTGCGCTCGAGGAGGACAAGGGAGGACGACGGTCGAGGACAAGGACGAGGACGCCAGACCGCGGCGCCTCTATCTGTTATTTGCCAGGCCGTCCGCCCGGCAAAATGGGATCGGCTGGCATTTGCCACTGGACTCACAGAGCGCCAATGTTGGCGCTCAAGCGATCTCTGGCGGGGCTCACCGGCTGGCATTGCCACTGGCGGATTGGCAACATTCCGATGTTGGCGCTCCCCGCTGTGGCCGCCGCGCGCGTTGACCGCGTTTCTTCCACCCCACCACCTCCTCGCCACCAACACCCACCACCACTTCATCGAAACACCGTGGCGACGATGACGGAAGAAAACCCAGAGCAGCAGGAGGATGTCAAGCCAAAAATCAACCTCGTCGTCGATTTCGAAGGACAAAGTGAGTGCCGCTTTCAGCGTTGTGCCCCGACGCGCCGGACGCGACAAATCCATCCGTCGCGTTGCAGGCGTGCCCGGAACGTGTGCACTATCGTGGTCGATGCTGATCCTTGCGATTCTCAGCATGCACGGTCAAGGTTAAGCCCGGCACGCCGTTCAGGAAGCTGTTCGAAGCCGCCGAGGTGAGTCCCTCCATTCCACCGTGTCTGTCGTGGCTCATACGTGCCATGGCATAGAAACGCTTTGGAAAGGATCCAGGTCAGATTTTGAAAGTATCTATGCACCGTATTCGAGCTCATTGCCCCCGATGATGGTTAGGAACATTCAAATTCACCTTTAGCGGTGTGCGACTACGACCAGAGGAGACCCCGCTTGATGTATGTATACTGTCTATGCCGCGCTATGCATCTCACGTACCCGCCAATAGCATAATATGGAGGATGGGGATACCATTGATGCTCATTTGCAGCAGGTGAGTCCGCCCTTCACACTTTTCATCCTATCCGCCCGGAGCTACGCCGTTCAGAAGCTCTGAGCATTCCCTTCACACCTTATCCATGAGAGCCGCTGAGTTGGCAGGAACCTTCGCATCTGGTCCGAACGCATGTGGATGGACCACGCTCGGCCGGCCAGAATTTAATCTACGAGTCTGGTTCTGGCCGACAAGTCGAACGGGTCCAGTCACTATGTCTGGCAGAATTGGAGTTTACATGTCATCTTATCGACTTCCCTCTGTTGTGTTCATCCACACCGGAGACCGCGAGACCGCTTGACCGATTGCCACTGCCCATTCACGTTCTTGTATACGGCAGGTAGATCAGTGCGCCCTGTCATGTGTTACTGTTAAGGTCGGGGCTTGCGCAGCTCTGGTCTTCCTTGCCCGATTGCCCGCACCGTGCAGCCTGTATTTCGTATCGCAGACTCCGGTACGAGCAGTTAATATGACGATTTGGTGGGTATTCAAGGAAGACATTCAGGAGGAAGGGAATCGCTTTGAATTGCCGGTGTTCCTCCGGATGTACCGTCCACCCCGTACCCCAATTCAGAATCACCGACGCCACCTCTTGGAGCCGGGGTGGTCAAAGTACCAAAACGTCCTGAAATTGCGGCGAATCGTCCGTCAAAGGGTCATTTGCTTGCCTCTTATATGGTTGAAGCGTTTTACTGCAGATGCATGCACGCTTGACTTCGACTCGGACTTGCCGTGTATCTCAGACAAGATTGTTTTATCCGCCGCTCGCCTTGTATGCACCCTGCTGACGTACGTTTGTTCCAGCTCGGTGGTGCTCATCTGCGGTAGCACGACCCAGCTCGACTGTGGAGGACTCGAATATTGTATCAACCCTGGCTATTGTGTTGTATCTCATTTGTGCGTCATCGTCAATTAATCTTATCCGTCTGCTCCCATTACCCGCCACTTCATTCAAGCCCTACGTATTCCAAACTTCCGCCCTAGAATGTATAAGCGCCGGTCTATCAAACAGCGCTCACAAACACCGGCTTCGAGGCTCGCTGCACAGGGGTTCTAGCTAATCTTGTTGTTCAAGAACGTGGTTGAAGTACACAACCCGTCCACTAACACGTTGAAAAGCATTCTACAGACGGCCGTTCATCGCATCGACACCGCTCGAAGCTGATCCACGTGTTGCCCAGCACGCATTGCTGCGCGGTGCGACGTGTCGAGTGCATCGAACCCTCGCCCTTCACCAGGATTGACACGATCCTTCAGCTCCCTTGACGTAAAGTTGCGGGATCTACCAGTGAAGCAGCAATGTGAAGGTGCGTTTGCCTTACTGATAAGTGCTGTTCCTCGAACTGCCCCGAACCCATTCTCTACTTGACTGCGTAGGCACGCCTGGTGCGTACGTTCACCACACGACATCCATTCTTCAACTTTTGGGTCGCAATATTAGGGCCTCTTCCCCGCCGACCACCAAGGATGCCCACTCTTCATTCCCTCAGCATTCGCCGGCGTGGGACGACCCGCACCGACAACTCTACGAAACCTTCCGCTGCGAACACAGCGCACACCGTCTACACCATCAAGGGCCTCTTCCACCGCAAATCCTCCTCGAACCGCAAGACCTCCTCAGACACCGACAGAAGCGACACGAAGATGGGCAACGCTCCCAGCGACATGAGCCAAGCCAAGGCTGCCAACGGCGCCGCCGTGGTCGGCTCCCCACAGAAGACAACCCCTCAGCTCGCCCGTGCGTCCATCATCAGCGACGGTAGCTCCTCTATCCGCTCGCGCCCCATGCCCGGTGCCGAGCCGCCCACGCCCGTCCCAGCCGAGCCCGTCATGACGAAGGAGGAGCCGCCCCGGACGCCCCAGATGGAGCGGGTGCAGGTGCAGGACGACGCCGGCGCGGCCCCGGCCGAGGAAGAGCGCAACCTCGAGGCAGGCGTGCTCTCCGTGGGCACCTTCGATGTGGAGGAAGCCCCGGCTGCGCAGGAAGCCCCACCAACAGACGCCGTGCGGACCCCGCGTCCCGAGCTGAAGACCGAGGAGCTCCTCGCGCCCCTCGACCTCACCCCGTCCTCCCCCCAGCGAGCCATGCGCCCGATCCGTCCGACGCGACCACCGTCGCTGTCTCCCCAGCGCGCTCCGCGAAGGGGCTGATGGCGACGCTCCCGATGTGGACCCCCGGAACGTACGTGCTCCTGAACGCGCGGGGCGGGACGGCGATGGACTTGCATGGGGGCGACGACACGAACGTGATCGGGTACCCGATGCACGGCAACCAGAACCAGCAGTGGGAGTTCATCCCGAGCGGACACGGCTACGTCATCCGCTGTGTGCGGTCGTCTAAGGCGGGGCATGCGCTCTACTTGACCGTCGAGGGTGGAGTTCGGGAGAATGCGCCGGTCGTGGCGAGCGCGTACCCCGTTGCGTGGAGTGTCGAGCAGACCGAGGATGGTATCAGGTGCGTCGGGCTTAGGATCGTTACAACTGAGGTCGAGGCTAACACAATTGCTTGCTCAGAATATCGTGGCCGAACTCGAACTTCGTGTTCGACCTCGCCGACTGGGGAGACAGCACCCCCGGTACGAAGGTACAGCAGTCTCCCGATCTCTATGCACGTTTAGCTGGGCACTCACCTGCGTCCTCAGATCCAGCTCATGCCTCTCCTCCCTGGGGAGCTCTGCCAGCTCTGGCACTACACGCGTTGTGCGCCCGCCGAGCGCGACGAGAAGGGCATGGAGATGGAGGCGCAGAGCGTGCGCGCCATCTCGCCCCCCACCACAACCGAGACCGTCACCGTCAGCGATTCGCACGAATTCGTCACCACGACGCGCACGACCACGACGGCCGTCATCACGACGGTCACGGAGGTGACGCGTACGCCGAAAGCGCTGCTCCGCCAGCCCGCCCACGCCCAGCAGCCGCAGCCGCAGCCGCAGCGGCGGAGCATTGGTTACATGTGAGGTGGTGCCCGACTCGTCGCCCTCGTCCACGGGAGATACTCGACTCTAACAAGCCCGCGGACAGAGACCCGTTCCCTGAGAGGTGGTTGTATGATGTTATGCTGTTCGGCGCTCTTACGTTGCTATCGTTGTCATAAATTATTCTTGCCGCTTTCCGACCCATCCACAATGCAGTTTTTGCGCCGCGTACTATGCGGCACCGCCGAAGCCTCCGAGAATATTCGAGCCGTGCATATGGATGCGCTTGAAAGTTCTCTTAATCTTCCCTCAAAACGGCACAGGCCTAGGGCTGCTATTGATCTACTTCAGTACAGTACAGTATTTTCGGACGGGCAGACGAAACCGCGATTTTGCGAGTGTGTAGCACGCTGGCCATGAGGGACGTCCTCCAGGCCTCTTATCGAATGTTCTTCTCTACGTATACTGCTCCATACAAATACTCGACTAATTTACGGGCACGTCCGATGTTGAGGCACCATGGTTATATAAACCTGGCAATTCGAGCACCTCTAATCACCATGGAGGCCTCAGTAGCGATGGCGAGTGAGGGTATGGAGGTGGGGGGGTCCGGCGGCAGCATTGCGCTGAGGGAGATCGTAGTATCGGGAGATGACTCCTCAATATTCAATGGTCCCAGCGATCACTAGATGCGCGAACATTTACAGTGATTACACGCTACACGCTACATATGATCCCCGGTATACGCACCGACCACTGGTACTGCCGGCTGAATAATTAAAATACGTGCTAAAGCTGTCCCGACGTCATCTTCACCCCATAGCAGTCCGTATACCCGTTCCAACTTGAATGATCTACATGCAGTACTACAGTGAAAGACTCGGATACGCGACGGCCGGCTCCATTAACGTGACAGTAAGCACACTATGCCTCTCCCTCGTTCTCCTGTTCATCGTCCGTCTCGCCCGCAGGACCGGACGTCTGAATGCATTCCACCATCTTAGACATATCCTTGATGACCGCATCGCGCAACTGGGGAGTCAAGCCCTCCGCGTTGGGCATGGACGTCAAGTCGAGGACCTGGAGGACAAGGCCCCTGTCGCTTCGATACCGGAAGCACTCCCGCATCACCGCGTATGTCTCCACTTGACCCAGGCCCTCGACTTCGATCCGCTTGAGGCTCGGGCAAGCGATCGGGAGGTCCTCGTGGAACATGGACGCCGCGAAAAGCCCGTAGAAAATGTCGGTGACGTGCGTGTGCGCGGACCCGCAGATTTTGAGCTCCTCGAGGTGCACGAACGTCCTGAAAACCGTCCGCCAGGCGTCGACGGTTGCGCAGGAGTGGTCCCCGGTGACGGCGAGGTGTGTGAGAGGCGATCGCCCGAAGCACTCGACGAGATCGGCGAGACCCTGCGGCATGAACGGATCCCAGTCGGGGTCATCTGAATCGGATGCGGACAGCGCAAAGCGGACGCGTGGAGAGCCCTCGGAGACTGCAACCTGGCTCGACGCGGAGCGGCAGGTTATTTCGTACTCGTCGTCGTAGACCACCATGGCGACCTTGGTGGCGGTAGCGAGGATGGGGAGCGTGTCGAAGCGGTTGGGCGGGAGCATCGCGCCGATTGTGCCTGAATTCTCGATTTCCCCGTCAATTAAGAGGACGGCCGAAGGCGGAAGGTACAGATGGGCGAGCAAACGGGACGTATGAACGATCCCATGCTCCTCCAACGTGAGTTTGCGAAGGCGTGGCAGGGATAGGGGCGGTCTGCGAGGGATGGGGCCGCCGCGCACCCAGTCGTCCGAGGGAAAGTAGAGCGTGTCCCTGAGTGTCAGCTCTTCCAGTTGCATGACTGCTGCGAGTGTGTCGAGGAATGCATCAAAAGAGAGATCGCAGGAGCAACGGACGAGGGAGAGCGCGCGGAGCTGCGCGAAGAGTGACGTGTCCTGAGGCACTACCGTATCGATCAGAGCAAGGACTCGAAGGCGAGGAAGACGCTGCGAAGTGAGGTGGGCGTCGGGTTTGTAAGGCCTGAGGAAACTAAGGCTTAAGTCCTCTAGAAGAGGCATGAGGTCCCCAAGGAGAGGTTCAAGTGCCGTCTCCGAGTGCGGACCCTCACGCTGCCCGACGTCCAAACGGAGGGTTTTGATCCGATGTACATGGGGGTGTAGGATTTCGAGGGGGCTGGCACCGTAACGCCCGGAATAGACATGAATGGAGGCCAGTGCGGAGCGGGCGAGGCAGAGGTTTGCCCACTTGATACCTCGGTTCAGGTCGACATTCCGCCAAAACGCTCGAGTGGAGAGAAACACCGCGCGCCAGTGTCGACATACCAGCATAAGACGGTGCCAGCGATACCGGTCGGATGTACTGCGGCCAAGGGCTGGCAGTAAAAAGTTCCCCTCTCGAATCGGAGCTGCCACGTCCGGGAAGTGGGCAAAGATTTGTACGAGTAGTTCATTGGGGAGCCTGTGAATGAGAAGCGAGGTGTTCCAGAGCCGATTGAGCGTCAGACGTTTGCGAACTATGGGATCGAGTAGCTCCTTCTCTTGGGCTGCTAGTTCTGCAAGTTCTTGAGATATCCGTTCACGTAGGATATGTGGTGTCGAAGGAAGACTCGGAGGGAGGTCCTCGAAGATATCCATCTGGTAGTAGAGGTTTCAGCAGACGAACAATAACCGAGAGCTTTAGCATACCGAAGCCCGCGGCGATCTGGCTGTGATAGCCTTTGCCACAGGTTGTGAACGAAAGTTAGACAAGAGTCGGCGCCGACCCAGCGCCCGCTGGCAGTGGCATCCAGAGCGGAAGCAGCCGAGACTGGCGATCACCTTGGCACATGAAACTCCCCTCCGAGAGGCCTCAAGCTCAAGTCTTCATGATCTTTGACTAGTACTGCCAGCTTTATGATCCACGTCTTAGCCTGAGACTGTCGTGCACCTCTGTGACCCAACCTGGAGCAAGACGCGGGGGCTCGCATCTAAATTGTGTGGTTGTAGTAGCCTCTACGGTGTAGTACGCGCCCGGAGAGGTGAACGGCGTGCGCCGCGACGGGGAAATCCGCGCATGGTTCGTACCTTGCCTGAGGACTCAGAGTTCGTACAGAGGTGGCGCGAACGAGGCGAGCGACAGGCAGCTCCTCGATTCGGATGCATTTGAGGTCTCCGCGTTCCCGCAGTTGCCCGTGTTGCGGCTTGGAGAGTGGAGTGGGGACTCGGCACGCGGGTTATTGCCTGAGGTCACTACTACTTGCGGTTACGCGCGACTCCGACGCAGTGGTTGCCGTTGGGCATGCAGATTGTGACCATGAATTCGGAGGCCTTGGACGACTCGGCGATGCCATAGGCTGTCCGGCAGGTGGTGGACGCGGCCGGAATGCCAGGATGCGATAGCGGGAATTGGGCCCCGAGTGTGCACAATTGACCGAGGACCTGGATGTATGATCTTCGAAGTGTAGCCTCGTTGGCCAGTCTTCATTCCCGACTGACAGTCATTGCTATAAGCTCTATTAAAACTGCTAGTAATCTAATCCACACCATGACACTGATCTACGTCTAGTCTTGGAAATGCAGCGCGCGGCTAGCCCTAGTACCATCCAGAGCGCTTTTCAACTCCCTCCAAAACGACCAGACCGTATTCCACCGCAATGGACTTCACCACCCTAGACACGTCCCCGATGAACCTGCGCCGTGACGCGGAAGCCATGCCGTCCGAATCAATCAAGGATATTATATTCAGGGACTCTAACGCAATTCCCCTGTCGCCACGATAGAGGAAGCAGTCGCGCATCGCCTCGTACGTTACCACGGTGCCCTTGGCCCCAACGTAGATATTCTTGAGGTTCGGGCAGGCGATCATGGAGTCCGTATACGGCGCGGACGATGCATGAAGCCCGCGAAAGACGTCGGTTACATCACCGGTTGCGCGGCGGTGTGTGTCGAGATGGAGCTGTTGGAGGAGCGGGAACGTCCGGAAGACTCTCTCCCAGGCGGCGGCGGTCCCATAGCGCTGGTTCCCCCTGACGTTAAGACACGTGAGAGGGGACGGTCCGAAGGATTGAATGAGATCGTCCAGGCCCTGTGCCATGGCCTGGTTCCAGAGTCCGTCAGCGCGATTTCCGGGATCCAAGCTGAAGAGAGCCCGAGAGGATTCTTCCGAATGGTCGTCGACCTGGGGCCTAACATAGCTGCCACTGATAGTATATCCTTCTCCGTCGACCGACACGTAGGCGTTAGTGGCGAGACCGAGGACAGGTAGCGCCACAGAGCGGTTGAGTGGTAGCATCGCGTCGATGGTGTTCGTTGTCTGGCTCGAGACGTGCCCCCGGATGCATAGGACCTGAGAAGGTCGGAGGCACAAGTGAGCCAGAAAGTAAGATACGCGGTCAATCCGGTACTCGTTCAATGTGAACGTGCGGAGGCGTGGTAGAGAGATTGGCGATCTGTAGGGGATAGGTCCTCCGTGCGGCCACCCACCCGACAGACGATGAAGCACGCCCCGGCGAAGAAGCAATTCTTCTAGCTGCACGCTTGCTGCGAGTACGTCGAGGAAGCCGTCGAAGGACAGTGGTGGGGAGCAACCATCGAGACTCAGCTCGCGAAGCTGAGCATAGAGCGATATCTCGTGGGGCACCGCCATAATTGCAGAGTCGAGCGAGAGGGCTCGAAGGCATGGGAACCGTTCGGAGGTGATTCGAGCATCTATTTGCGGTGTAGACGTGTGCCACGTCCCCACGGTAAAGTGCAGCTTTTCCAGGAGGGGCATGCCACTGTTGAAGAGGGATACAAGTGCTGTGATCACGGGGGCATCATCGAGCTCTACGCTGAAGTGGAACTCTCTGAACCGATGTACGTGGGGGCGTATGTCGTCGAGACGGCTGAAGGAGCAGTCCTGAACATAGACGTCGATGGAAGCCGCAGCGGAACGGGAAAGACAGAGTTTCCTCCAGACGGCTTGTCGCTTCGAGTTCACCTCTCGCCAGAAAACCGGAGTTGAGAGGAGGAGGTCGCGCCAGTGGCGGCATACCAGCATAAGGCATGGCCAACCCAAGTCCAACCACCCAGGCTGGCCATCCGGATATCGATCTCGCCTTCTCCAAGGAGTGTAAGGGAGCTCCATAAAGATTTCTGTGAGGAGTTCGCTGGGGAGTTTGTGGATGGGGAGCGCGCGGTTTCGCAGTCGTCTCAGTTCCAGACGCCGACGAGATATCGGTTCCATGACCACCTTCTCTTTCGCGTCCAGTTCAACAAGTTCTTGGCCTATTGCTTCGCGTAGGATGTGCGATCTAGTTGTCGGGCAACCGGAACTGTAGGGCGCGGGTATTGAAGCCTGAGGGGTCCTTTGTGAAGGGGCTTCGTCTTCCTGAGGAGTCATCTATCAAAGCCGTTTACTCATTAATTAGTCAGCCGTCACGGTGATGTATAATGTGAGCTTACCGCCATCTGTACTGGTATATAAAAATTGTATGTACAGCACGCTCAGCGGCAGGCCGTGGATGTCGTGGATACCGCCAGACGCGGATGTGCCTCCTCGGCAGAATGCTTGGGCTTGACCTGCATTTGAAAGACGACGAGTAAATGGATTAAAAATGGTATTGATATGAGAAAAAAATTAGCCATGACTTCTTACCAGATCACAGTGCACGTCGCAGTAAGAGTACTGCGCTGGCACGGTAAAGCTGAAGTACAGCGGCGCCAGTGCCAGTGACCCGTCTGTCACTTACAAGCGCCGCTTGAAGCGATACGTGAGACTAAACTCCGATTATTGGCCGTTTCTGATGGTATCAACTGAGTTTAAACCTCTGAGCGGCACTGGTAACAACGAATTTCGGCTGTTGTCAAGCTGTCCTGCGCCAGCAACACCAGTATAGGCTCGCATTGGTAAGTTTGGGGGAGCTTGCGGCTAATACAGTTCGAGGATATCACATCGAATATCTTTGTTTATATCTCCATCGGTCAGGTATCCACGAAACACCTCGGGAAGATCAAAATCATTCTGGGGGTTTGCCAGCAGTCAACTTGCACCAGAAGTCGAATGTAGTATCGCTATTCACAATGTCGTCAGTGCAAATCTCGGTAAGCAGACACTACTTAGAGTTGACCTATTTGTATGTAAACGGTTTCCACAGATGGCTCTTCAACGGCCTGAGGAAGACGGGCTCCCTCCGCAACGGGCCCGAGTAGAAGACACGCCCTATGATTCCACATTTCCGTCGACTGGACCACACGCCCTAGAAGCGATAGATCAAGAACTTGCCGAACTGGACGCGGAAGAGAAGGTGGCCATGGAACCAATATCTCATCGACGTCTAGAACTGAAGCGGCTTTGGAACCGCTCGTTGCTCATCCATAAACTCTCCGACGAACTTCTCGTGAAGATCTTCGCACATTTCCCGCATACCCCTCGAAGGAGGCAACAGCAGTACGCAAATGGCCAGCCTGTATGGTTGGACCTGGGTTGGCCGTGCCTTATGTTGGTATGCCGTCGCTGGCGCGATCTTCTAGTCTCAACTAGAGCCTTCTGGCGGCGGGTGAACTTAATACGACAAGCCAGCTGGACAAAGCTCTGCCTCTCCCGTTCCGCTGCAGGTTCCATCGACGTCCGGGTGAATGAGGATTGCGATCCTAGCCGTCTCGATGACCTACGCCCCCATGTACATCGGTTCAGAAATTTCCGCTGTGTCAGCGATCAGTTCGACGATGCCCCGTTGGTGACAGCGCTCGCATCCCTCTTCAACAGCGGCATGCCCCTCCTGGAAAATCTGCATTTCAACATTCGGGAGGTATCGCGCACGTCGAGTACGCCCCAAATAGATGCCCAGATCACCTCCCAGCGGTTCCCATCCCTTCGAGCTCTCACTTTAATGTCTGCGATAATGGTGGCGCCCCAAGAGACATCCCTTTATGCCCAGCTTCGCAGGCTGACGCTTAGCGATTGCCCTCCCGCACTCTCCCTGGACGGCTTCCTCGATGCACTCGCAGCGAGCGCGCAGCTAGAAGCACTGGCCCTCCAAGGCACGCTCGATCATCTTTCCGGCGAGTGGTCGCACGGGTCGCCTGTCCCCCATAGGCCGCCAGTATCTCTACCCCGCCTCCGCAGTTTCACGTTGAACGAGTACCGGATTGATCGCATGTCCTATTTCCTTGCCCACTTGCACCTCCAGCCTTCCGTAGTTCACTGGATCCGGGGCCGTGACGACGGGGCGCGCCCCCGTGGAGCTGCTGCAACAACCATCCATGCGATGCTACCACCGAACCGTTCCGCAACGCTCCCTGTCCTCGCTCTGGCCACCAAAGTCCACATGACGATCTGTACAGATCAATATGTTATTGGCAGCGGCCGTGTCCGGCCCTACGCCGATCGTTCGGGGGATTCCCCTCGAGTTCTCCTTGCTTTGAAAGCAGACCGGTACGCCTGTGATAGATGGGACCGGTCCATGGCACAGGGCCTGGACGATCTTGTCGAGTCGTTCGGATCGTCCCCTCTTACACGCCTTACCGTTAAAGGGGACCAGAGATACGCGACCACGGCTGCATGGGAGAGAGTCTTCCGGATGTTCCCGCTCCTCGAGGAGCTCGATATCAGCAGGGTCCGCAGGAACGACTCCAGTGACGTCTCCGACGTCTTTCGGGGGCTTCACGCAGCATCCACGGCCCCTACGGACTCCGTGGTCGCCTGCCCAAACCTCAAGGACATCCGCGTTGAAGGCACAAGCACCGTGGCGACATTCGAGGCGATGCGCGACTGCTTCCGGTATCGTGGCGAGAGGGGAGTCATCCTGGAGTCCCTCAACATAGAATCATTGTCCGGGTCATATGGCGTACCTTCGGTGTTGCGCCGAGGGTTCTTTGAGGATATGTCTGATATGGTGAAGTTCATTCAGGCCGGGCACATGTTGAGCGACTTGGAGGGAGGAGAGCACGAGGGCAACGACTTTGATGATGGATGGGACGAGGCCTAGCCACGCCCTGCGTCCCAGAGATCGTACGTAGATCATCCCTCACAGGTCACAGTATAGATTAGAGGTTTTAATGGAGCTCGTACTAGACGACAGTCAGTCGGGAATCAACTCATTGTCGAGGGCCCGTGCCAAATGACATGATCATCGCAATTCATTGAAGCAAGTCCACCGGGGCACACAAGTAACTATGCGTACAATAGGTCCATCCTAGTACACCTCAACGCTCGAAATTTGTGTCCAATGAAAACATTTCGGCTTTGCCCATAGCCACTAACTTCGTCGCAACCCACATCATGCGCATGCAAGAAATCAGGTGCGAGCCTTTGGCGGGCCCGATGAGCCCGATCGACATGAACAAGTCGGACTACTACACTCGCCCCGCACCCTAGTCTCAACTTCAATATTCTACGGTCGCTGCGATTGTCGCGTATCACGCGCACCAGGCAGGGCAAGTAGAACGTCGTGCCTCCGTGACTAAAGTCCATCCTTCCGACAAGTTCGTATTCGTGTTCTCCGGGAAAGGGACCCACGACGGGCGAATGATGATTCGCGATGGTGGAGTCGAGTAAAGTAGCGCAGCTTCAGAATGCATACGGCTGCCCGCGAGCAGGGCCGCGTAACTGGGGAGGATGGGTTGTCAGACATGGATGATGCCGATGTTGGGGACGTGACGAGTCGAAGGCGGGGAAGGCGGGCCGGGGGACACAGGGAAGATCGCGCATCCGTCGCCCTTGATCCTTATATCGACCGTGGTGACCGTGGTGAGGACGGCGAGCGTGGCGGACGTGTGCTGCGGCACGTTCGAATTGTAATTCGAGTTGTCTCCGCCATCCCGCTACTGTTCATCCGACGACTCCCCTGCCCCCACTTTGCCATCGAAATGATAAGACATCACCCACCGACTAGTTGCCCTTCACGCGAACACAGTCCACCACCAGACGCAGGTCCTCAATGAATACGCAGCGCGCGTCCAAGGTCAAGTCCTCTTCATCATACATATCCTCCAGGTCCAGGACGTCCAGCCGCACTCCCTTGTCCGCGCGGCACTGGAAGCACTCCAGCATCGCCGCATACGCCGCCCCTAAACCGCATCCCCCCACATGAACGTGTGCGAGGTTCGGGCACGCGACACGACAGTCTGCGTGGTTTATCCCAAGCGTGGACGCCCCGTGGAGCCCTAGGAAGACCGTGGCGACGTCGATCTCCCGGCAGACGTCGAGCGCCTCGAGGCGGGGGAACGTCTGGAAAACGCGCTCCCAGGCGTCCGCGGTCGCGTGCGCCTGTAGTATCACTACGTCGACCTTGAGGGACGTGAGGGGGGCGCGGCCGAAGCACTCGACGAGGTCGTTCAGGCCCTCCATCAGGGACGCATCCCAGGTATGCTCGTCCTTGCTCACCGCAAAGCGGGAGAGCGAAGCCCGACTTGGAGAACCCGTCGGATCTATGAGGTTGGCCTTTGCATGGCTACACCGGATATCGTACCCGTCGTACATGACCAACATCTCGAGATGGGTCGTGGTGGCGAGGACGGGGAGTGTGGCCAGGCGGTTGGGCGGGAGCATCGCCCCGACGTTCTGGGCGGTGTTGGTGTCGGGAGCCTCGCCAGCCGCCAGCGTCCAGTGGAAGTACGCCCCGATGTAGAGTACGACCGATGGCTGGAGGTAGAAATGGGCCAGGAATCGGGACGTACGACGGGCACCGTGGGCGATTAACGAGAATTCACGTAGGCGAACCAGGGATATGGGAGGTCTGCGGAGGACAGGTACTCTGGCGTGCGCCCATTCGCCGGAGAGACTATGCAGAGTGTTGATGAGAATCAGTTGCTCGAGCTGTGCACACGCTGTGAGTGCATCGAGGAACTCATCGAAGGAGAGGGGGTGGGAACAGGAGGAGAGCCGTAGCATTCGCAGTTGAGCGTAGAGCGACACGTCTCGAGGCGCTACAACCGCTGAACCTGAGAGCTTTAGGACCTGCAGGCATGGATATCGCTGCAAGGTGAGGCCGGGGTCTACTGCGTCAGCCGGAGGTGGTCGCTCGAGGATGATGAAGTCCAATTCTTCTAGGAGGGGCATACCGCCAGCGAAGAGGCATGACAGTGCTCCCTGCAACTGGGGACCATAGGCGGTTTCGAAGAAGAACGTTTGGAACCGACATGCATGGGGGTAGATGACTTCGAGAGGGCACCTGTGGACCTGGTGCCGAGCAAAGACCTCAATGGGAGCCGGGGAAGAGCGAGCAAGGCAAAGTTTTGCCCAGTTGATCTCTTGTCTCAAGTCAACCCTTCGCCAGAACAGTGGAGTCGATACTAGTATATCGCGCCAGTGGCGACATACCAACATCAGACCCTGCCATCCCTTGCGGAACGGCTCGACTCGGCCAGAATTCGACCAGAATTGCAACTCTATAGCACCTCGGCAGTCGACGAAGAGCTGTGCGAGGAGTTCATTAGGGAGCTTGTGGATAGGGAGCGCACTGTTCCAGAGCCGTTTCAGCTCTAGACGTTTGCGGGCTATAGATCGGATGAGCTCTTCCTCTTCCCTATCCAGATCTTTGAGTTGTTTGGATATCATGTCGAGTATACCGCGCGACGGTTCATTCGATGAGGTGTACGCAGAAGGACATGCTCCCTCCCTGGAGAGAGCGGCCGTCTGCAACAGCTGCTCAGGTATTTCATCATTCATCAGCCATGCTGGACTTCATCGCTAAACATACTCACCTCAGAATGGTCCATGCGTCCCCGTTAAATCCACTATCGCCACGACCTCCGAGCCAACAAAGTTGGAGGAGATGGGACCTGGAAAAGTTGAAAACACAAGCTGATATGAGCTGGGGGACCGGACAGCAACACCAATAAGCGCTGTGGGTTATGGTACGGGCCTGACAAAACTCACGATATCGATATCACCAGAGTACTGACAGAGTCTCAGTGTATACTGGATGGTACACGTCGTCGCGGCCTGCTCCCGCGCGCGATTCGTACGTGTCATCGCGCGCACGATCGTGAGAGCGCTTACACACACTTTCGCGGCCTCACGCGCTCCGAATCTTACTTAGCTCTACTTAGTATTAACGCACCCCTTCCCCGTTCCCCCGACCTCCTACTTCTCCTTCCCCCACTTCCTTCGACATCGCCCACACCAACGGCATTGATCACTCACTAGGACTGCTTACAATGGCCGGCGATCCCGTTGCAGAGAAGTCCGGGTTCCTCTGCATGTACATGTCGAACCACCCCGACACGCTCGTCTCGTACGTGCGCTACTGGGGCAAGGTCGCGGAGCAAGTGAGCACCGCGAAGCTCGTCTCCATCGACACCAAGGTGCGCGTGTCCTTCAAGTCTTCACGTATGCGAGGTGGGAACGCTGACGGGGACGCGCGGATAGGGCATGAACCTGACGTACCAGCCGAAAGGGAGCGCAGCGAGCAAGGAGGTGAGGGTGGAGTTCGACCCGCCCCTCGCGGGGTACGAGGAGGTCAAGCCACGCTTGATGGAGATGAAGGCGGTCGCGGAGGAGCAGCTCGGGATGGTGCGTACTCCGTACGTATGTTTTGCTTGCGTACGCCGTACTGACGGTATTGGGGTCGATGGTGCAGGTGAAGGCTCCCCAGGTTACGTCCTTCCAGTTCCACCCGCACATGATCACGACCTTGGCCGCGGTCGCTTTCCTCGTGTACTCGACATACGCGCCGTCCATGAAGCACACTGAATACGCGCACCTGTTTGCCCCCGGGAATTTCGTCCTGTCGTACTTCCCGCCCTGGATGACCCTGTTTGCCTGGGGGCTCGTGGCCTTCTTCCATGGCCTCGAGTCTCTCTATGTCGCCACGTTGTGCAAGAAGCATCGGACAGGGCTCTTCGTTGGGGTGAGTTACAGACTGCCTTTTCCCCGCTGATCACGCGTTGACATGCGCGCATTGGTATTACAAGCTGCAATATTGGCTATCGACGTTGATCATCGGCTTCCCGACCATAGTTGCGCTTAGGAAGCAAATACAGGAGGCACGTATTGCGAGCATTTTGAAAGGGCAATGACCGTCGGCCGCACGCATGTCATATTGTATCACTAGGCTCAATACATACCCCGGAACGTTTTCCGTATGTGACATACGCTGGTTTCAAAGCCCAGAGCGATTCGGCTCAATGAACGAAGATCAACATGGATTGCACTACAAAGTACACAGCGGGGGGCGGAGATTCACAAGCAGAATGGAGAACGCACACGTGTGAAGGAATCTTGCTCAGTACCGGTAGCGGGTCGAGTAGTCTGGCGAGATGACATATGAACATGCGGACGAATGTACTAACGGATGATGGACGGACCTTTAGGCGAAACAACGAGACCGCGGCCCTTGGAGGCACCACGGTAGACGGTTTCGATGATATCAATTAGCTGAGGGATAGGGAAGAAGGACCAGGTCAGCGAATGCTTGTACGCCGTATGACGGCGACTCACCTCCTGTTTGTTATCCATTGCCCAGTTACTGAGGCGGTGGAGGATGAGAGGTAAGCGGCGTGCGACGGCGCGAGGGAGGAGAGGAACGTACATCTTATTGTTGTTACCAGTCCCCAGATCTATCATGATGTGCTTGTTCCTGGTATACTCCGAGTTAGAAGTCGCCCTCCACTTCAATACCACGAAGAACGTACGCACCGATAGAAGAACATGACCGTGCACGGGTCGTACAACTCGTACATCTGCCCCGCCATCGGTGGTGTCAACCGCTGCCTCAGTACTGGGCTGCACATGTGAGTTACGCACCTTGTTGAAGTCCGGAACGTCGGTGATGTCGACGAGGTAGATCACGGCAAAGTTCTGCACCTTGTCCGCGACAGCGTAGAGGGTCTCGTCCATCGTCATGCACTGGCTGTCCCAGTCGTGCCCGAAGCGGATCACGACGACGCGGTCCTCCTCGGACTTGATCGCCTCGTCGACATGCCAGCCAGAGGGGAGATGCGGGAGGAAGTAGGACATCTTTCAGGGGGTATCGAGTATATCGAGAGCCAAGGGTGTGACGAGGTCGGGGATAAGGCTGAGAACTGAAGGATGCCGCAGTGGCGTCCGGGGTAGGAGGGATATTTACGTCTATTTGCCTCCCACTGTGGATGAGCGCCTAAGCAGTTATCCCAACTCCTCCACCACCTCCGCCGTCTTGCTGCTCTTCATTCCCTCTCACTGTTCACAAAATGTCTTCGAGCTCGACGAACTCAACCAGGCCCGTTGTATTTATGGACGTCAACATCGGAGAGACCCCGGCAGGTCGTTTGAAGATGGAGTTGTTTAGTGACATCGTACCGAAGTAAGTGCCCGCAGCGCATACATTCAGCTTACATTCCCTTCGATGGGAGTAACGTTCATTGCGTGTTAGGACCGCGGAGAACTTTCGGCAGTTGTGCACTGGAGAGTACAGGGTGAACTCGAGACCGCAAGGGTACAAAGGGGCAACGTTCCACCGGTACGTTTCACCGCTCGTCTCATTAGACGGCCTTGCCCATGCTTGCTGATACAGAACGGTTGTCTAGAGTGTAAGTGCTCTAAAGCGCTCATAGATTTGCAGAATGTCCTGACCTATGATCAGGGTGCCAAATTTCATGTGCCAAGGTATGAATGTCGATTCTTGACGGGCTCAGTCGTGAAGCTCAGACGGTGACTGTAGGCGGCGACTTCCTGAAGGGCGACGGGACCGGCTCCTTCTCAATATACGGCGACAAGTTCCCCGTGAGCCCCCCTTTCTGCCACCTCTTCGCCGTGCGTCCGGCTGACGCTCCGTTCCGGGCAGGACGAGAACTTCAAGGAGAAGCACACCGAGCCCGGGCTGCTCTCCATGGTGCGTGCAGACGTCTCATCCAATCCCACCCGCCTGCGTTCCGGGCATGAATCGAGAGCACTCACGATATAAACCGTCAATTCGATCGCACAGGCGAACTCCGGCCCGAACACGAACGGGTGCCAGTTCTTCATCACCACGGCCAAGTGCGACTTCCTCGACGGGAAGCACGTCGTGTTCGGCCGGGTCATCGACGGCATGCTCACCCTTCGCAAGATCGAGAACGTCGCTACCGGCGCGAACAATCGGCCCAAGCTCGTGGTCAAGATCGTCGGTACGTGCGCTCGCCGTTTGCCAAACGTCTGCGCGGGACCCCATCGATTGATTCGCTCCCCCAGAGTGTGGTGAAATGTAACAGCGCAACAAGGTGTTGCGTTAAAATGAATGTAGCGATAGATTCGGCGACCCCTTTCGACGACTGCAATGAATTGTCATATTCTCTTGTGCACTCCGATGTTCTGTTTGCGTGGAGGGGAGACTGGGGGCTCCTAGAACGGACATCGTCGGCGGGCGTGTGGATCAATGTTCAAAGCCCCCCGCCCCATCATCGTCTCGGGCCGTATTACAACCGGTACGCAAACTTTGTTGCGCTGTGCTGTCCATCGTCATCGAGCGTCCCTGCTGATGCGCGTAACCGTAGATGAGTCCGGACATAGGGTATTCCCCTATGGATGTGCACGGCAAAACTTCAGTGCAACCGCGGTCGGCAACTATGGCATCGATACAGGTGCAAGCCGTTCGAATACTCATGTGCCCAGGTCACTATCAGGTATTTTACCGTATTGAACCTGTCTGGGCGTCCCGTGCGGACGTGTGGTGGACCATAGGCGGCTAAGGTTCATGTCAGTCAGACTAATCTTCCCCGTTCTGTACTCTTTTTGAGCATGACCGTGGGGAAGCATACACGGCAACGTAGTTGGTTGTGGACAAGGCATCGTGTCTCGGGCTATCCAGAAATCCTACAGTCTACTCTGACGGTATTCATTGCAGAGCCATGTTGCCTTCCTTCCACTCGAACCTTGAGGGATCGTTGGTGGTACCTATTGGACGGACTCACCTTGGAGGCCTGTTTACGCCCGGGCCCTTTATCGTAGCCCACCACCACCACCTAGGACCGGTGTCCTCCCTCCCTCGCGTCCCTATTGCTCAACTTGACAACAACAAATCGTCTGTGCGCTACTATTACCTGAAGTTTGAACTGATCATCTCACACCAATTTTCACGGTTGTCTAGGCTTCTCCCACGCTACCGTCGTCCTGCGGTCCCCGTGGACAGTTTACGGATGCTGGACGCCACCTTTGGCCTCCCCATGCCGCCCCCAAGCGGTCTCGATATTCTTGTCAAGTCGCTTACCTTTACTCCGCACCTTAATCTCGTGGAACCGGTGTGTGCTATCCAGGCGCGGTCGCCTGCACCTGGACGAATGCACCTACCAAGGCGGAGCCGTCACCTTCGCGGTCGTCTTCGCCGCCGCGCCCCTCGAGTTCCTCAAATTCAATGAAGGCAAGTATAACCATGTGCGCCAGCTCGACGCGCTTGGGTGCGGCTTTTCATGGTGTTCTCGACAATACGACACCTCGAGCTCGGAGGGAACCATGTACCCGGGCGCCGTATTAGGACGAGTCGGTGTCCGGGCTGGATACAGATATCGACCCAGTCGCGGAGGCGGACGTTCTGGACGTACCACCGATCCATTGTTGACGTTCCTTGCCTGATGTCCCAATCTATCCCCGCAGATGTTGACCCCAGGCTGTTCTGGAACGGGCAGCATCTCCTGGAGGCTGGAGGACGATCCCGACGTGCCCGCCAACTATGCTCCAAAGCCGTCCATGAGGCACAACGAGCTGCACATCCGGCTCACTCGATCAGTGGTGTCCCGGTCTCATCTAAACCCTGGCGATGGTCCGCCAGCAGCGTGTCGCAAAAGGTCTTTCGACACGCTGGAGTATTTGGAACAGAAGTGGAAGAAGACTGGCGATGAGAAATGGTTTGAGTCGCTCGTGGAAACCTTCGCAGAGTCGCTCACCCTCGATATGTCCGGAGACTCACAGTCGGAAGAGACTGGTACTGAGACGGAGGATGAATAATCCTCACGGCGAGCATATACCATACATGCCCATACATACACGGCAATTCAACGATGTCAATCGTCGAGTTGAGGGTACGCAGTGGCGAGATGGAAACTGGATGCGAGACATCAGTATTTGTACTTTTTTTTTACGTTTTTACGGCTCCGAACATAATCAAAAAGGTATATCACTCCATTATCGCTGTCCGCATGGTACGTAAACTAAAGCAAACCGCAAGTGAATGACGATATAGATGGCATGTGTCGGATCCCCCTAGCGCCAAATTGACCTATCGTCCACGAACACCCCACGAAAAACACGGAGCAGACCTGCTCTAGAGGAGGGCGGCCATCGCGATCCCGAGGGCGCCAGCGACGGACGCCACCGAGGCACCAACGATGCCGGCGCCGTTGCGGCTGAGGGGGTTCGAGCCGGAGGCGGCGGTGTTCGTCGACGCGGGCGCGGTCGCGACGGTGCCAGCAGGGAGGGTGCCCGCGGGCGCGGTACCAGCAGCGGTCGTCCC
This sequence comes from Ganoderma lingzhi, assembly GCA_026283605.1. Lineage (NCBI taxonomy): Eukaryota > Fungi > Basidiomycota > Agaricomycetes > Polyporales > Polyporaceae > Ganoderma > Ganoderma lingzhi. The sequence goes on along the minus strand of JAPJYM010000029.1, from coordinate 223,379 downwards.
GACCACGGGGATGGAGCCGGCAGCGGAGGTGTGGGTGCCGGATGAGCCGGTACCGGTGGGCGCCGCGCCGCTGGGGAGGGTAAGCGTGAGGGGGGTGACGGCGACGCCGCCCTGGGTGCAGGCCTGCTCGTATTCTGTGGCAGCAGATCGGGTTTGAGGTCCGGAGGGCGCGTGGATGGGGGTGGATCACTTACGAGTCAGGCTGCTCTGGGCCTGGGAAAGGAGGGACGCGTCGGGCTGGAGGCTGAGCGCGCACTCGAGGCAGCTGTACAGACCCTTGTTCACGGATTCGGCGCACAGGCAGTTAAGGTCCGTGCACGTCTAGATGCGAGGTGGAAGCCAGGATGAGTACCGCAGGTCATGGGAAGAAACATATTTGCTCACGTTGAGGGAGTTAACGACGCCGGTGCATTGACTCTGGCACTGAGGAGGGATCTGAGAAGGGTCCAAAGTACTTTGCCTCTTGAGAAGGGCGGCGAGAGGGCCGGCATTGGCGAAGGGGGTAGCAACCGCTGCAAATCGACCGTCAACATCCGACTGCTTTTTGATAGAAAAGCAGACACACCCTGGCCAGCAAGAACCGCAACGGAAAGGACAGCAAGGGCGTACATCTTGGAAGGGGGCGGGCGGCGAAGAAGAGGAGGAGGGCTTGGAAGAGCAACGACGACTCTGGGGTTTTCAAAATTCTTCCCAACGACTTTATATTCTTGATGGATACATTACACGTCCCTCAGCGGTAACGAGAGAAATGAGACAAGCACCGGTCAAGACCCTTAGTCTTGGCATGCGCCGACAACGTCCATGACCATCTCGGCTGTGCTACGCTGCTGGATTTGGTAAGATTGACGAGGAACCGGGGACATCCTTGACATTCGCCATAATATAGCCGATTCTGATTCGATGTGACAGTTTATCCGACCGCCACCACGCCAGTGGCCCATATGGACTGCCCTCACAAGCCTCGTGTATATAGTCAGTGCACCGCAGAATATGTGAAGTTCACAGCCTGTCTACTCACCTCATCGCAAACAAGCCTATCGGATATTCAACGCACTGTTCCGGCAGTTTTGGGGTTCAATGGGGTCATGGCGATGCGTGCTGAGGGTTGTAAGACGTCGTTTGATAAATTTCCATGAGGTCCGAAAGATAGAGATAGATTGGCGATGATCCCGCTCGAGAATGCTTTGACTCTGGGTCGATCTGTGACTCGATGGAGCTCAGGGCCAGCTCTCCGTCGAGGGCGGTCTCCAACCAATCGCAGCCGACACGGCGCTCATCAAAGGAATGATATTCAGAAGACCGTCGCCTTCGTTCTTGTCACGCGCTTGACATTCTGGCGTGTCACACGCGTCGTCAACCATCTCCTTGTGTCCCACCTATTCCGCGACAGGCCGGAAATTCCTGGCCTGGAGCGATATCAGTACTGTAAGTAAAAAGTACTTACATTCAGCTCCCGTGAAGTGTGGCGAGGCTCGAGCCCATCGTTTAGTCCCAGCACTAGTGGCGTCCTGAGGCCATGTCCTCCGCCATGCGACCTGGTGGAAGGCGGTTGCAATGGCGTTGGGTGATCGGCCCGGGCAGGCTGTCAGTGTGGAGCATCTGTCCTCCGGCGATCGAGCGACCAGAATACTTATGGGGCGAATGCGCTACAGTAGCAGTTACCGGACGAAACAGTCTGGCCGCGGTGGCCGACCAATGTGTGCTACGATCCCTTACGATCCTTTGAGAAATGCGCATCGCCTTGGACGTCTTCCGTCGGGGCCATGCTAAAGACGTCGATGCAAAAGAGACGGGTGTGCATGGCTTGATAGGGCTTGATGTGATCAGAGACCGTCTAGGCGCGGCATGTGCCACTCGGGATATTGTATCCGTGTTGCCAGTGGGAGAGTTAGACCGCGACGTGCGGTTGTGAATCTCCTGATCCACCTCACCTCGACCGACTCTTGCGACGTGATTGTCGACTCTTGTAAATCTGGTCCTCAGGCTGGGGATAACTCGAAGCCACGACGTGATATCTAAGCTTAAGGAAATGGATGATGAAAGAAGACGACCAGAGTGAGCACTGAAGATCAGCAAGGACCAGACCACTTTCGTCCCGAGGGCACGCTAATAGGGGCCCCGGGCTTGTTCTTGTCCGAGGTGTCCGTCAAGTTACATACTCGGAGGCGCTATCGGTGCCTGCGTAAGACAACGGACGCGACGGAGCGCCCGCCTGCTCGATTGCGAAGATGCACTCACGGCGGGCATTTGGTTATTTTCGACTGGAGAAAAGTCACTGAAAAGGAGAGGCAGGTGAAAGACTTTTCTCTCCACGTGGCTAAACCAGACAAAAGTCGTTCAAAAGTCTCCCAAAGGAGAACTTTCCTCCCAATTTTCTACCACTTTTCGGATACCAGAGAAAAGGTTTTCATCTGCCTCCCCTTTTAATCGACTTTTCTCCAGTTGGAAATAGCCTCATGCCCGTCGTGACTGCAAAGAAATCACCGCCTCCGTCGGAGCTCGAGGTAGCAAACCGGGGCTGGGAAAACGTTCAGGAGGAAGTGCGATTGTCCACTTCTTTGTGCAGTGCGAAGAGCCAAAAACAATGCAGGGATTTTCAAGTTCTCTTCCCGATTCTGTTCGTTCCGGTCTCGCAGAGGTTTAGTACTACATCAAACTGGCCATTTCCGAATCCTCCGCGCCACCTTTCCACATCGATAGGGCAGACATTTCTTCGCAATGATGAGGTGTACGTACCTGAAGCATTTCCTGCGTCAGCGATTACCACGAGCGGTTGACGGGAAAGCATAGCGGCTGCGTGACCCTGGACAGTCGGATTGAGATAGACCCTACAGTAGTTGGAATACTAAATGTTCCCCTACTTCCACCGGTATATATATACGCCTGAGGCGCCGGTACTGGTGTAAATACGGAGGATGTTCTCCCGCTGGTCTTCATTATTATTATCATCATTACTCTCACGTCAGAGTCCGTCGGAAAACAGCGGATATAGCTACGTACTAAATATTCGTTGAAGCTTGAGGAGACTTTGGTGGTGTGCGATCGGCCGAACGATTCGATATGGTCATGCCGGAGGAGTTCTGCTCTGGGGAGGGTAGCGAAGCATTATGGCACAACATTGGGAGCATGGAGGGGTAAGCTACGTTTAGAAAAGTGCACGTCTACTATGTCGTGGTCAAGAAGCAAGTTAGTCGACCACTACGCGCGCTTGCCAACAAGGCGTTGAATGTTAGGAAGCGCCTGCATGGTTCGGCCCTGCCCAGCCTTGGCCGATGGAAGGACGAGCCAAAGTCCGTGGGGTATCGGGTGGGCATAAGGCTACACAAAGTACAAACAAACAAATACAGGTCCGAAGAAAGTCCATACAACCTTACACCCACAACATCCGAGTCTAACTGCGGAACCGGTGCTGCGGAGCCATCGCTCGGCCGTCCGCTCCTCGCACTGAGATCGGTACTGCGCAAATGCCTGAGATCTACATACCATCACAGCACGCTAGGCAAATCTCTGTAGTCATCCGGGACCGGCGTGTTATCCAGGGGCCGGGTCCACTTATCTAGGATTCCGCAACGGGAGGTGAGCGGCCGGTCATCGCACATGCAGGTACGAGGACCCTTACCTGGGCAAGCAAGGAAATAATCGTCCATAGCCCCTACGAATCTCTCCTGATACTCATGAGGGGGGACAACCGTGACCTCCTTGGATGAGTTTAGGCCCTGCTTGGCCTTGTACTCAAGAGTCTTGGCGAACGTATAGCTGCCTATTCGGGTGATGAGCAGCGCGTAAGCCACATGGGAAACTTGAACGTACCAATTGTGTCGACGAGGCCGCACACCATCTCCTTATTCTCCTCGTCGATACCGAGCAAGAGCCTGGAACGCGTTAAACAGCGCTTGCAGACGGGCAACATAGGTTTGGAACTCACGAATAGTCCATGATGTTACTTCTTGCGAGGAACTCGCAATCGGCCTTGATAGCCTCCTGTAAGACGACCTTGGAGTGTGTCCGCACGAGCGTCAGTGCTCGCTGTTGACCTACCACACATGTATGTAAGCCAAAGCACGAGAAGTACGGCTCCATCGCCTCACCTTCAATCCATTCGCCATCGAACAGTGTCTTCGAGTGTGAGCCGCTACTAGCCTTGATCCTCCGACCCTGAATTCCCTTGAGGTCGAAAGTCTTGGTGATCTTCCTGTCGTAGAACAGGTTCTCCATGACGAGCAGGTCGGCCTTCGCCTGGGTATTCCCGTTCTCAAGATTACGGATCTCGACAGTGTAGAAACCGAGCAACTTCGCGAGGACCGTCGGCTTGCTCGCTGTCGCCTCCATATGCTTGAAGTAAGACGGCCCCAAGTCGATGAGCACTTGACTAGGAAACAAAAAAGACACGCCCAGTTAGCACAAAGACAAAGACTGACTGAGAACGAGTCCGGAAAAGGCGTACAGGTCAGCGACGTTCCACGCGTTGACGAGCGTCTTGATGATGAACCTGTTGTCCGCCGTCCGCCAGAAGTTCGAGCGGCTCTTGCCGCCCTCGGCCGCCCAGTTCTCGCTCCGCGCCATGCTCTTCATGAACACGTCCTCGACCCCGCACCGCTTCCGCAGCTGGTCGAACTGCTTCGCATAGTACACCGTGCAGCTGAACCGCAGCCGCTTCCCGATCGTCCAGTCGTACTTGATGTGCGGGCGCTCGTCGATCGTCGGCGCATCGGCGGACAGCAGGCCGTGGTGCGACATCCCGGACGACGGACGGGGAAGCTCCTCGGGCTTGAAGACGTAGCGCATCGCGGATGTGAGCGAGTTCGTGAAGGAGGACGTGAAGCCCGACTTGGTAAGTGTGGGGGAGGTTCCGCGTCGCTCGCACCGGAGCTTGAGCCCTTCGGTGCCTCCTCGCCTTCTTAGACCCCGCGCTATCCTTGGGCGGCAGTGGCGGGGGCACGGCGGCGATGACGCTTCCCGCGCCGTCCTGGACAGCAGATCCATCGGTATCCGTCGCGATCGAAGACGCCTTGGTTCTGCGGATGGTCGCCTCGAAGAATCCCGACGACAGACGGCGGCTGTCCGACAACGACGAGCGCGACGCATTGACTTTCGAGACGGCCTCGAGGTCGTGCAGGATCTTACCCGCGGTTTCCACGGTCACGGGCATCCCACTGACCAGCCCGTCGGCGGCGAGCGTGGAGACCTCCACCGCAGGCTTCGCCCGAGCAGAACGCGGGGTCTCCGTACCACTTGTCCTCCCGCTGGATATGCCAGCAGCGGCGAGCAGCGATGATGAGGTCCCGGAGTCGGCGGAGGCCTTTTGCCGTAACACGTCGCGAATCGCCGCAAGGGCTGCAGGTTCTCGGGGGTGCTCTTTGCGGCTGATCACCGCCGAGTAAGTTTCTGGTTCTTGCCAGCCCGTATCGTCAAGATCTGGGTCCGGTTGGTGAGGCGTAGAACCAGACACGAGCCGCCTAAACGACTCCGGAGCACGGAATATTGAAGGTCGACTCGCCGTCGCTGCCTCCATCGGGATCGCAGAGGGGTAGGTGCACTTCGTGCCGTGGACATGTTCGAAAGCTCTCTCTGATAGTCCGCAGTGCTGCACGTCGACCCATCGTTAGATGTACGAACTGCATCACTACCTATTCAATGACGCACCTGAGAGTGAAGGCGATGATACTCCCCCAGTCATCTTCCCTAACGATAATGTTGCCACCCGGGACAGCATGGCATCCCCTCTTCCACCATTCTGGCTCGGGAACCTCGAGCGCGTCCGGCTGCATCCCAGGGCGCCCTTGAGGGTCCGATCCGTGTTTCTTCTCCCACGCAGTGAGTCGTTTGGTGGCACCCCGCGCGGCGGTCACGAACGACCGTCGCACATCGTTGAGGTTCTTCTCCGACGTGTGCGCCAGTTCTGAGTACAGGTCCTGTTCCAGTTGTTGGAACTTATGTCGCAAACCAGCGAGGAGTTGTAGCGAGTCAGCGCCGTCCGTGGAAGAGGTGCTCGAGGTCTCGGTGCTCGACGTGAGCACGGAGTCCGTCATGGACGCCGAGGCGAACTCGGTCTCAGATGCGCGAGGAGTTCTGTCCCGTGCCGAAAGAACGGAGGAGTAAGAAGTGTTCTCGCTTGATCTGTCTGGCAAGGGGACGCTCGGCGTTGATGGGCTTGCGAGGATTTGCTTGGGTTGCACCTTCGGTGTCGACAGCTGGTCCTCTTCTTCAGGTTCGTACGCATCGTCTGCAGAGGGCAAACGCGGCAATGACTTGTGGAATGAGCTCGGATGGTCGGACACGAATATCTCCTCCTAACGCCCGATAAGTACTTGACTACGCTGGAGGTAGGGTGGGCACTCACGAGTTGGTCCATTCGGTCAGACAACCCTTGCCACCATCGCATGATCTCGCGCCTCAGAACTTTGTGGGACTCGCCTAGCACACTGGATCCTGGTGGCACAGGATGCGAATTCGATGGCGGGTCCGGCACAGGCTTCTTCTCACTAGGCTTCCATCGTAGAATCTGTAGTCGTGGCACGTGGACCTCGAAGACTTCCCTGACGTCGGCCAAGGTCATCGTCACGACGCGTCCCTTGTGCGAGAACTGTCGCATGATATTGAAACGGGTCTGGGGTATCGGGGTATCTGCCGGGACCCACGGCTGCTCGGGAAATGCGGTGTGCTCACACAGTTGCGGAGAAAGCTTGTGGATGGCGGGCGAGTATACGAGCAGTTCTAGGAACTTCGCGAACGAGATTAGACTGTTCCGCGCACAATGAGCCTATAGTTGTCCTCTAAGACAGGACACGAGAAGGCTTACTATGTGCCATCGTGCATCACTCGCTTCGGGGACTCCTTCCCGCACACTGCGCAGCTAGCCCACATACGCACAAGATCATCCGAAGTGGACGCGTCGCTCGATGTCGGCAGCGATACAGTTGCGAGCAGGCGTAAGCCACCGTGTATCCATCGCATGTCGTGTTCGCCCCGATTGAAGTGACAGTCCGGATGGCCGCACGCGTCTTCTGCAGCCTCGCACCACCGGATGATGGCCTCGCCGAGCGACTCGTCCCAATGTCTTCCTCTCCCGTAGTAGCGATAGTTGATCCACTTGCGCCGGTGACCCCAGCATGGCGTCCGGAATGGCATCTGCGATTCGACCGAAGCGCTGTCAGACTTGTTCAGCGCGGAGGATTGGAGAGGAGGCTCCATCCAGGCACATGCTCGGAGTACATGACGGTCAGGCCTTGGTGCCGTACAAAGCCGGGGACACCGGCAATGCCCTTTCCAAGGGTTTCTCTGCCCAGCCAGCCGAGGAGACTGGTAAGCGCTGCCTTCTCATCGCCGAGTGGCCTGCGACTGGGGTCTTTGGTCTCCTTGTCAGCGATGGAGAGAAGGAAAGTGGGCGGAGGGAATGTGACGGCGGGGGAGGTGGACAAGAGATCCTTCCACGCATCCATGCGCTTTACGACAGTCGCGAAGGTAGCAGCGTGCGGTTCCTCCGACTCTTGAGGGGCCCGCGGAGAGACGGGCCCGGAGAGCATCGACAGCCTGCGGGACAAGAAACCACCGTCGGGAGCCTGGGGAAGGGAGGTCGCTCTCGGAACCTTTGGACCAAAAGCGAGGTCAATAGATCCGCGTCTTCCGATTGGTGAGGCGTGGGTAGCACGATGTAGTAGGTCCTCCGTCTTCTTGGATAGGAACGACCACAGGCCAGATCCAGAGTCTTGGCGTCGTAGCTTCTCCTTGACGTCCGTCGAGTTCGAGGAGCGCTCAACAGTGGGCGGGAATGTGGGTAGATTAGGGATGGTGACCTTGGGATAGTGCAATTCGACACCAGAGTTTGAAAGCAAGTCTTGCTCGAGGAGCAGCGAGAGATATGTGAACACAGCAAGACGCAGAACACGACAAAGTGCATGGTATTGAGGATGGGAGACGCAACCCTTGAGGACGAAGGTACCTCCAACTACTTGAAAGGGATCGTCGCTTGACAGGAGTGAAGCTGCGAAAGCTCTCGGTCGCGTGCACAACAAGGGACCCATATGTACGCACCGTCCCATTCGTGCAACCCATAGAGAACCACCGGCTCTGTCACGTCGTCTCCAGAGGCAGCTTTCGGAAAGGAAAATTCGCCTGGGCTGAACGAGCAGTGGAGGGTGGTTGAGCGGATCAACTTGAATCCCATGTCTTCCGAGGGATCCGAGGACGGCGGGCCCGAAACCGACAACACCAGGTGCTTCATTGACGGCTTCGCAGTCGAGATGGGGGGCCTCAGCGTAGCTGCTTGGAGCTGTTCGAGGGACGTAGCGAGATCCTCAACATTCGCCCGTCGTCCACAAGTTCGTCCTCGACGACCGCCGCCTCCTTCAGCTTGCTTCGTCCCTTCGCCGTCCTGTTCCTCGCCCGCTCCTCTTCTTCCTTATCCTTCCTCCCAACCTCTTCTGCCCTTCGTTTCTCTTCCTCATCATGGTGACGTTTCCGGACATACCTCGCACGTCTCAGCCCTGCAAGCCATCCTCCACGCTCCACAGCCGCACCCAGGTCATTGAGCGCCGCCCCCACACGTTCCGCCCACATCTCCTTGTTCCGGATATCACTCTCCTCCTCCACAGCATGCGATATAAAACGGTGAAGATGAGCACGGGCTTCGACGGTCAATGCGAGGTTCGAGGAGGTCCGGCGGCGGGATGCCGCAACCGTGACGTTTCCCGCCGGCAAATCTGGGAGGGGCTTCTCCATTTCGTCGACGGCGGGTTTCAGGTTCAGCTGATCATGGAGTGTGTCGAAAGCGTATCTCGCAGCCACGAACACAGCAGCAGGAGCCAGGAAGAATGGGACGAAGAGTGCGACGGCGAGGAGGTGGCGGAGAGGAAGCGTCATGCGTCACTGCTGCGGGTTCCGGCGCCATTCACATTCAAATCAAGGTTGCCACCGGCCAGCATGCACGCAGACTTCATCTCATGACACAGCTGTCGCTGGCATAACAGAGATGGAAGGTAGGACCAATGAAGCTAGGTACGTGGCGGTACAATTTTTGAATCACGAAGCAGAGACTGAGGGTACTTACTTCTCACTAGTATTAATATTGGAACGTAACGCATACACGTCTCGTCATATCATAGTCCTGGAAATATATACCAGGTAAAGGAGTTAGGATATACTTGAACAAAAAGCGTACTAACCAACCATCTTAACCTCAAGCTTCATGCTTGAACGTCAAGGAATGTGCCTAATCGCCACGTCAATTTTGCCAAATCTAGGAGTCAGCACAGCCCAGCCCGTGGTCCTTGACGTCTCCCTCGTTGTCGGTACATGCGTAGACTGGCTGCCCTGACCGAGTGCTCGTTTCAGCTATCTTGTTGAGCCATTTCCGCTGAGGGATGGTCAGTTGATTGATCGAGAACATATAAGGCCGTCCCCGAAGAATCTTGGCCTCGGAATCAGGTCGCTCTTCCAACCCCTCCTCCCGTCACTTCTTTGTGGCAGCCTCTCCATTTCCCAATGTACGCATTTGCCGTCCTTTCAATAGCGGTTCTTGTTGGACAAAGTGAGTCTTTATTATTCAGATCTCAGGCGAGTTGGTTCCTGATAGCTGGCTTCCAGCGGCTGCAACTCCATTCGCTGGCGCTGCTTCTCTTGTGGCCCTCCTCAAGCGGCAGGGGACCCCAACCTTGGACCCTGGCTCGATCCCAGCTCAATGCGAGAGTCAATGCGGTGGGGTCATCAACTCCATAAACGTGAGCGCACCCATCCGTTCATACTATGTCCCACTGGACTCTCCTTGACTTCCGTTTTGCGCCTAGACGTGCACAGATATTAACTGTCTGTGCAGCGACACGGTGAACAAAGGCCTCTACAACTGCTTCGAGTGCGGGCTCAGCCTGCAGCCGGACGCGTCCCTCATGAGCTCGGCGCAGAGCAGCTTAACGCGTACGTGTCCTTCTTCCCAACCTCACGCATTCGCTTCGCCCGCGCCTCCCTCCCCTGATCCGGACCCTGCCCGCAGAGTTCGAGAACACCTGCAACCAGGCTGGGGTGCCAGGTGTGCAGCTCAGCTCTCTCACCCTCACCATGCCCAACGGCCCGCCGCCGACCAGCAGCGGCTCGTCTGGGAGCCCCAGCACTGCTGCCGGCAGCAAGCCCACGGGCACTGCGACCGTCCCTGCTGGCACCGTGAACACGGCCCTACCGGCGCCGACCAACCCTGCGCCGGTTGCAACGAGTGGCTTGGGCTCGAACCCTCTCGCCCGCAATGGTGCACGTATGGTTGGTGTGTCTGTCGGTTCCGTCGCCGGCGTTGTTGGTGTGGCGATGGCCGCTCTCTTCTAGAGCATCGTCTCTTTGTTGGTTTCTCTCTCTCTCTCTCTCTCTCTCTCGGGTCTCAATGGGACGTCATCGCCGTAGCTGGGAGGTTCATCCTCAATTAGTTTGGGCTAACGAGTTTTAACGCATGCTACCTTACTTTATTTACTTTAGCGTACGAGTACAATGCGAATGACACGATACACCATTTCTTCGACTATTTGGGGGACGAAGGGTTGGACTCACGACAGCACTCCAAGAGTAGGACTTAATTTGCGGGGAATTTCCGTGATAATGATCGAGAATGAGCCTGTGCCGTGTGTCGCCCTTAATGGCACCGCCGATCGCCACCATATGTACCAGAGTGTCACCAGGTCCCGCCACTAACAATGCCATAGACCGAGACGCACCCGTATACGTATATTAGTACTGCCAGTGCCAACTTGAATGGACAGCCATGTCGAACGTGGAATAGTAGACTCTAACTCGCTGTGTAATATATGGAGGACATTGATGAACGGCTACGGCGGGTTTGAACGTACGTGCAAGGTATGAACTGCAGAGGGACAGTTGGAGGATCCGAGTCTAGACCATGCCAGCATCCGAGTCAGACCCGCTTTCACTGGCACGCGTTATTTGTCCTTGTTGACGTGTAGACATCCGGCGGCAGACGGTGGCTTTCGTTGATCGGTGGCCTCGAGCGCTGCTAAGCCCTCGACTAAACCAGACTAAACCGTTTCCTGAACGTCGATGGCGGTCCACCCTCGCAACTGGTTCTTGTGCGAATGCTTGGCGCATGCTTTTATGCCGTTCCGCTGAATGTCCAGACTAATGAAAAGCACATATATAAGCCCGGCTCGAAGAACGTTTAGAAACCCCAGAATCTCGTCGCTCTTCGAACGCCTCCTCTCTGAGTCTACTCTTCGTCGCGCCAGCGCCCCCCAAGATGTTCGGCATTGCTGTCTTGTCGATTGCGCTTGTCGCTGGTCAAGGTGAGCCCGACTTCTCTTTTCCAACCAGACTGTTCTTGACGAATGACCTATAGCGGCTGCTGCTGCCTCATACCCCGGCCTCTTCAAAAGGCAATTGAACCCTGGGCAAATTCCCGCTCAGTGCCAGAGCTCCTGCTCTTCCGCTGAGACCTCCCTCAACGCGAGTGCCCCCTTTCTCCCTTCACTTCTAGAGGACTAACGCCGATCTCTATTTCGCACCTAGTCATGCGGCACGGACTTGAACTGCCTGTGCAGCGACTCCATCAACAAGGCCTTCTCCAGCTGCCTCGAGTGCGCCGTCAGCCTCGCCCCCAACGCGACCACTCTGTCCACAATGCAGGAAAGCCTGAACGGCAAGTATCCTCCACGCCGTCCGCTCCCGTTTCCCGACTGACCGCCATGATGCCTCCAGAGTTCGAGCAGGGCTGCACTCAGGCTGGCCACGCCGTCACCCCGATCACTCTCACTATGCCCAATGGCTCGTCTGGCAGTCCCACCGCCGCCGGTTCCAACTCGGCCGGCAGCGCGCCCGCTGCGACGTCGACTGCTCCTTCCTCAAGCTCGAGCCCTTCGTCGGGCCACAACGGCGCGGGTATCGTCGGTGTCTCAGTGGCTTCCGTCGCTGGGGCTGTTGGAGTCGCATTGGCTGCGTTTGTTTAGAGTGTCCGTGCTTCAGGTTCCGAGGTGTCTAGGGGTTTCATCTTCGATTATCTTGGGTCAGCGCGGTCCAAGAGAACAATGATAACGACGTCACGTTTCGACTATCATTTGTGGGGTACTCGAAGCACGGTTGTCATGTTGGCGTCCGTGTTCCATGCGCGCCCTGACTCGGATTCGACGCACAACAGACCAGGGTCATAGGACATTGAGAGATTGCAAAAAGACAGGTAAACAAATCGCGGATGGGATACAGTAATGATGCTGAGTAATCGAGGCCAGAAGAACTTGGACGAGAGTTGGACAAGGTGCTACTTATGTACTATAAGCTTTTTTTTTACTTATCCTTTAGACTCGGACTCACCTGATCACTATAATAAAGCAACGCGTTGCGCTGTCTAGGGTTTTCACTGGTTTTCACTCCGCTGATGAGGTGCGTACGGCTTTCGGGTGCTTTCCTCAGCCTGTTGCCGTGTATGTAAGTAGGCACCCTCAGGAAACCCACGCGTGACTAATATTATTTTTATCCAGGTGTCGAACAGGTGTCGGCGATGATCTGAGCACTGGTTGATCAAGACATACGTAATTGTCAGTGAACCTCGGTCTTCACCGTCATTGGAGGGTCCCACTAACGACGTTCAGTTTCCGATCGACCATACTTGTAGTTACTTATATGCAAGCGGTCGTCTGGAAGAATGTGAGGCCCACGGAGCCTTGCTGTCCTTCCGACTTGCCTTCCCTTCCACCTCTTCGCCTCGGAAAGCTCCCCTCCCACCATGTTCGGGCTCGCCATTCTTTCCTTTGCGCTTCTTCTTGGCCAGGGTGAGCTCGACCCGCTTTTCCCCAACACCCAGTTCTTCATGGATGCCTTGCAGTGACTTCTATGGCCGTGGCTGGTGCCGCACCTCCCTCGCCTCTCGCGAAAAGACAGACAACCTTGAACCCTGCGGATATACCTTCTCAGTGCCAGAACACATGCGCTCCGGCCGTGAACTATCTGAACGTGAGCACACGCCTCGCCCATATTATCCGTAGGACTTGCTGATATCGAGGTCGCACCTAGACATGCGGCGAGAGCGTAACCTGTCTGTGCAGCGACACCACGAACACGGCCTTCTACACTTGCCTCGAGTGCGTGGTAGGGGTCAAACCTTCCGTAAAATCCACTCTCCAGACCACCTTGTCCGGTAAGCGTCTCCACTGCCGTTCCTCCGTTCGCATTTCGCATTTTCTGGCGCTGGGACCTGACCGTCTCACCTACCTGCAGAGTACGAGACAAATTGCGCCACGGCCAACGCGAAGGTGTCCTTCCTCACCCTCACGTATCCCGACGGCTCGTCCAACGCCCCCACCGGTAGCGCGACCGGTGCCAACCCAGTCACCGCGCCAACTGCGACGGGCAGCAGCCCTAGCGCAAACTCGAACCCTCTCGCCCGCAATAGCGCCGGTATCCTTGGCGCCTCTGTAGCTTCCGTGGCGAGTGTCGTTGGTGTGGTGATGGTAGCTCTCCTCTAGCACCCGCCTCGTGCTTTCGAGCGTTGGTCTCGGGGATGTGAACGGCCGGTTGAGCGTGTTTTACTACCTTAGTCTACTTTCCGTGAGGATGGGTAACGGTGAAACGATGTGCTTACTTTTTGTTGACAACTCGGGGTGTGCGGTATGATAATGATGGGCTTCAAGTTGATTCCCTGGAGGTTTGTGTCAAAACGTTTGCATCGGAGTTGGTGTCTCGATTTTCGGAGTTGAATGCTCAATGCCCATATGCCTGTCGGAGCTCGGTTACATAATTGACGGCGGCTGAAATTTCGTAGGGCGCTTGTAGGATACACAACTTGCAAGCTCCTCAATAACACACACACTCTCTCTCAATCGTGGACCGTGGCGCGATCAGATACTGGCGAGCTCCAAGGTCGTGGTTCAAACAACATTGTATCACCATCTTTGTTACATTCTCTCCTTCAGGATCCTGAAATCTTGTCCAGGGCGGTCGGAGCAGTCGAGAAAGGTACTGGTGGTAATTTCACACCCCCGGGTCCGTGGGTAAGCTGACTTGACCATCTCAAGTTTTGTTTTACTAACATGGAGCATTTTATATGATCGAATGGTAGATATTGCCTCAACACTTCAAATATTGCGCGGAACGAGAGACGGAGGTGGGACGAGTCGTGAAGGAGATAGTTCATCCATCTCCGGAACCCGCTAGCTACCACTCACTTCACATCAACAACCTGCCCAACGAACTCCTGGTACGGATCTTCCTTGAATTCCGGAATGTAACCGAAGGACCGGTACCGATGTGGATTCGCAGTCCATAGCATGGCGGTACGGGTCACTCCTCATGAACTGGTGGGGTCTCATGCTGGTATGTCAAGTCGTTCGGACGGTCTCCCCTCACCCACTTAATCGTCCATGGAGATCACCGGCACGGTACGGTGGACGCATGGTTTAGGGTCTTCCAGACGTTCCCTCTCCTCCAGGTGCTCGACATCAACGGCGAGCCCGATGACTCGGACTCCGTGGAAACCGTCTTCCTTGGGCTTCGTGCGGCTTCTGAGTCGGTTGCGGCGACCCAGACAGACACGGGATCGCCGGTCGCTTGCCCGAACCTCAAGATGGTCACTGTCGAATGCAAGGGGACGGTGGAGACGTGTTTCCGGTATCGCGCGGAGAAAGAGGTTGTATTGGACACCCTCAGCTTGGGTTTCGCGTTCCATGCGGAGGACGTGCCCCTGGATGCACGCCGCGCCTACGTCAAGGACATGCGCAAGGCTGTAGTAGACTACGTCTTCCGCTGGGTGCGCTCTGGTTCTCGCTTGATTTTTGCTTCTGAATCCGAGGACTCGGCGTCGAAGACGGAGGACCCGGAGTCGGAGTCGGATGGCTTAGGGAGTAGGGTCATTGAATGGAATTTTGACTGTACATACACTTCGCTAGTCTGAGAACGAGTCTTCCAATTCTTCCACCAACGACACAAGCTGCCTCCTATACACCTTCATCGTCCTCCGGAGTCCTCTCTCATCGCCAGTCTCCCCCAGAGAAAGTCTCAACTCCTCCAGCTTCGGCAGACCAGCTGCGACGCGACGCTGGAGGACCGTCACCGTCGTTTCGATAAGGCCTGGACACCAATCCACGGACTGAAGGTCCAACGAACGCAGACCGGGAAGGACAAGCGCGTCGCCCACGCCAGCCACATCCATGATGTCCCCCTCCGTCACCGGTTTGCCGTCGACGTCCAATCCGGACTCGTCGTACGGGGGTTGTCCGAGCGCCCCAATCACAGATAGCGGTGGGTGCTCCCCTTCCAGTTCGAGGTGTTGTATGTTGGGGAAGGCGGTAAACAGCCGCGCCCATGCATCAAGACGGCGGACGCGGTTATAGTCGCCGAAAATGTGAAGGTGGTCGAGGGGGGCCCGGGAGAAGATGGCCGCGAACTCCCGAAGGGCGCTCTCGAAGTAGAACTTCCAGGTCGGGAGATCATCGCCGAGTTCGAGCCCGAGCGTTATGGTTGGCCCGACATAGGGCCATCGCATGTACCCCACCAGCTCGCAATCAAGGTACTGGCAGTTCTGGATTTCTGCGAATGTAACCATACGAAGGAGGGGGAGGCCGCTGCTATCTTGGGGAAGCAGGGAGAGGAAAGCATCCCTGATGTCTACGGTGGCGTCGGGAATGTAGCCAACAATGTGGACATTGGTGTTATGGTTCAAGTGCACGTAAGAAAGGAATCGTGATAGGAGGTGCGGTCTGTCGTGGATGTTCAGTTCGCGCAAGCGGGGGAAGGTGATGGAGATGGATGAGCCGCGGTTCGCCCCAGCAGTTGTCGAGGGGCCTTGGAATGCGGATAAGAAGTTGTGAAGTCGAAGCTCATGCAGTTCGACACACTCCGAAAGGACACCCAACAGTTGCTCGAAGGTGATGGACCTGTCTCTGCAAATACAATCTTCGAGGTCCAGGCGACGGAGCTTAGTGAGTATGGTGGGGATCCACAGAATAGCGCACGAAGAAAGGCGTAGGGAGCGGAGAGCAGGCAATAGTCCAGGTGATAATTCCAGCGGTGCGTTAGACTTCGCAACGACATCTAGATCGGATAAGAGGGGCATATTCAAGCGTGAGACGAGTTCCAATAACCGTTTCATGACCTTGATGGCGGGAATTAACATAGAACGGAGCCGATGGATGTGTGGTTTAAGAAGGACTAGGCAGTTGACAATGGGAAGGATAGCGGTGGGTTGGTGGAAGACGAGATCGAGGGGAAGATTCTCAGAGCGGGATAAGACGAGCTTGAACCACTCGGTGTTGCGTCGTATCTTGGTAGCCTGCCAGAGACACGGAGTAGAGACTGCAAGCCTGCGCCAATAGCGACACACGAGCATGAGCCTGGCACCATCACAGGCATACGGCCGCCGAGGAATCGACTGGGATTCGGAATATAAGGCGTTGTGATAAAGAAAGATTCCTATGAGAATCTCGTTTGGCAAGGCATGTACGGGCATTGCGGGATGAGCTCGGACCCCCGGGCCAGAGACGGTGCCTGTTGGGACAGTAAGTTGTGAGATTATTAACTCGCTAGGCTTGAAGGAAACTAGCGCACCAAGGGTCCTTTACCACAAGATTGAGCGACGGGGCTGAGAGGAGAAGTGCCGTTTCAGGTGGTGGATATCGATAGAGAGAAGAGGCGCCGCCGCTAACACGAGTTTGCGGCGTGTGGGACGACGGCAACGTGACTTCTATTACCTAGGTTGAAGTCTTTCGACAACCGCGTTCGCCCTCAGGGCAGTCCCGCACAAGAGCCTTATGCATCGCACGCGACAAACGCATAGGAATGCACCCATTTTGAACAGTATACACATGATGCCCCATCCGGTGGAATCCTCGTTCGTCCAGTAACGCGACGAAGCAGTGTATTCGACATTATTAATCGAGCATACACAGGGATAAGAGCACGACGGATGAATACACAGGCCCATTATACGGTAGAGGCTGACTCGGAGCTTTCCTTGATCCACCGCTCGTCGGCCGGCGACGTCCAAATAGAAACGGCCCGGTATGTCGCAGTGAAATGGATAGTGCTCTGGGCAGCTATCCCCGACGTAGTCGCGCCTAAGCCACTGGAATATCGCTCTGGGAACAAGATCGCTTCGCGTATGCGCAGAAAGAGGCGCGAGCCAAGGATGGAAGGTAATGCGCCGGACCACCTGCCAAGTGGCACCCGTATGTCAACGAGGGCGTCAGGGCAGGCATGACAAAGAACTTGAAGACGCACGGCACGACGACGTTGATGTACCGGTTGTAGTGCGACCAGATGACGGTGTTGATTACGAGCTCGATGAAAACCCTGGGAGGGGAGGTTCGCATGTCAGTCCACAGACAGTCACAGCGGCGCGGGGTGGTGACTCACCCGACAAAGTATATCAGACTGGGGGGGGCAACTGGTCAACGATGTTCGGCTCCGGGGTCACCGATGGCGTACCTGTCGCGCGCGAACACCTTGACAAGCTTTCCTGAATTGAAGTCCTTGTCGAGGTCGGTCGTCTTCTGCCGCCAGAAGCATTTCAACCATTCCGCCTCCGCGCCTTCCATAGGACCATGAGGCACAACACTGGCTCGTAGACCAATGCTGGCAGCCAGAAGATTGCGGAGATCGAAAAGATGCCAGAGTAGTAGCATCCGGTGTTGGTCGAGATGACGGGCAGCCCTGTAAGGTAAAACATAAGATGAGCTCGCTTTCGATACATACGCACAAATATAATACGCACCCTTAATGCTGGCCAGGGTAATTCCTATGAATATCGCCATCACTGCGACTTCGACCAAACAGCTGCAGGTCAGGAATAGCCGTACTCGCCTACTCTTCTGGTAGAGAGCGTAGACCTGTTGTCGCCATAGTAGGTATCAGCGACGAGGGAGTGGACGTGAAGAGAACTTACGCGAAGCTGGAGAATCATTTTCATCGTTCGAGCACCGATGTTAGTAGGGTGATAGCGACCACGTAAATCGGATGGATCGGCGCACCTTGAACCGCGAGAGTCGAAACCACGATGACGAAGTCATCGACAGCCAGGTATATGATGCATCTGGATTGCGTTGTCAATGGCTAACGATTGGCAATCACAAAGATCACGCACATCTGTTCATTGTTCAAGTCCGTTTAACACAAGGTGAAGATTGCGATATGGGGGAAATTAGAGCCGCACCTTCGCAGACGCGATCCCCTTGGGAGCAAACGGTACTAGGAAAGAGGGATGAGCATTGCGACCACCACGACGTAGCGCGCCGTGTACGAACTGAGGTCGAGCACGAGCCATACAAGAGGGAAGAAACGGTTCTTCAAAAGTGGAAATGTGTTAGCTTTTACAAACGAGGACTCGAGAAACCAGACTCACGAAGAGATAAAGCCAACAGAGCGGCGACCGCTTGTTTTGCCTCCATACAACGTCAACCTGCCCACGCTTGAACTATGGAACAGCGATGCGAGAGGGTGCAAACGCACCTCGAGATCAAAGGTAAGAACTACGAACAGTACGGATCAGCCGCCACCGCAATACAAAGCCGCGCAAGAGGCTTACGGTAATCGTAGACGAGCAACCCCAGCGCGCCAGCGCGGGATAATTTGCCGATGGCCACTTCGAGTCGCAACACATCAGAAATCCCGCACACAGCTGCGACGACTTGCGCTGGTCGCACTCCGAGAGTAAAGGGGGCGACTCACATGCCTCGACAAACGAGATCGGAAGGTGGGCCAACGACATCGTGGTTGTGAATCTGCACTACGAAAAATACAAGATATATGTCCGAGTCCAGAAACAGCGCTGGAAGGACGTCCCAACGGGCGATAGTCCTGTCAACCGGCCCAGCGCTGGGCGGTCAGGAGACAAGACGTCTGTTAAGGGGTGACGGGCCCTCAAACCGATGCATCAACCTTCCTCCAGCGCGCCGCAGCGCCATTGGGACCTTGTGCTTTGTGGACGGTGGGCACTTCTATCTGCCACGGATGGTCAAGCATGGTACGGGTACCCGCGCGACGATCGTGTGGGAGAGCAGGACCACCCCGCGGACGGGGTCAAACTATACAGAAAATACACGAGAGAGTGAGCGCATGTAAGGGAGGATAGAATGCACAGGGACTACGTGCTAACACAGTGTAGCCGCGCTCGTCCTACGGCCGCCGGCGCTCGTGTTGTTGCGCTCGTGCCACCGCACACCAACGAGCCCTAAAGACGAGCCGTTTTCGGATGTGTTCTAGAACGAAATGAAGAGAACATTGTGACATGGTGCCTATGGGCAGTCTCATGGCTCGAGAGATAGCACAATCCTGGAGCTGGAAGAGGGGAGGCCATCAATACCGCCCGCATGACGGCAAACGAAACTCACCCCACTGGTGCTCCCGCCTGCAGTCGATTTCGCTTGGTGATGTGGCAAACGGCCCTCGCTAGCAGATTTTACCAAGATAGATGTAAGGTCTATGCGAGCTGTGCTCCGTATCCATCAGCGACATGGTGAAAAGACCGACTCACAGCCTGTACGCTCACCTGGAGATAGAGCGCGCCGACGTCCCGAGCAAGTCGACCCTTGGCAGAGAATGCGTGAGACCACCAAGCAGTCCGCTGTCGGTCAAGCGAGGTGCACGCGCCGCCACCCTCGGACGTCGTCCGGCGGCTGCAAAAGCGCGGTACCGCACTTCTCCCGCCGACGAAAGCAGGTGGGCGCCACATTCCGCCGCAAAAGAAGCCGCACATCTCCTGCGGCCAGGTAAACGCAGTACAAGCGCAACTTCTGCGACTTTATGAGCCGTTGTCGCCCGTAAAACGGTGTCGTACGACCTATAGGCCTTAAATTCTGCGCGAGGCGAGCGACATTACGACGGGGTTGATTACAGCATTTCCATTTCTGCGACTCGCTCTACAAAGTGATCTCCGCCTGTCTGCGCCGGCGTCCGTTCGGTATCACCTGCTCAAAGCTCAGCGTACAATACTCATGCGCATAGCCCACGCGACGACGTACCGAAAGTCGAGATGACTACTAGGAAGCCGCGGCACGCGAGGGGTATTCTCGCTTACAAGGTTGAGCTTTCGACGTCACGACGGCGAACACGGATGCCGCAGCCGTGGTTGGGTGAGCTTGCATTCTGGTTGAACGAGCAGGGAGTGGAGATCGGAGAGACATTGTCGATGCGCATCCGGAGCATCTGCTGCCGTTGAACCCGAGTCATAGCCAAACAACAAGGCTACGCGCCACCTTGATCGTAGCTTCCTCATGACAAGACCAGCCGCCGTATTGAGCGTTGAAAAGGTTCTTGGCGAATTGCGTGCCAAGACGGGAGACGGAACCGAGATCGGCGCTGCGTAGGTAATGCAAGGAGAGATTGGGCCGGACGAGATCGGACGCAAGGACATGGGGCTCAGGCGACAACGTACAGTCAAATCCGAAGTGAGCCTATTTGGCTGGGAATAGTGGCCCTTTCACTCCGCAAAGGAGTGCCATTCGAGGGCCGATGGGTGCCTCCGCGTGTTTGAACACCGAGGGAATGGAGGCGTTCGGGCGTACGAGCCGGTATATTCTCCGATAGGGGGGCTCAAACCTCGACGTGGAGGACTTGTATCCAGCAGAAGCCATCGGACATCGAATCAGAAGACGGGACAAGTGGTGCGCCGACTTGAAGGACAGGAAAGGGACGTTAACACTAGAATCTCCGGACCACCCACCCACCCGTACTCACCATATGCATGCAACAGACACTCCATGCCGATATCGCCCCTCTGCTGCTCCCCCGCCACGTTGATAATCGCCCACCGATTTTGCGGACTATCCTTGGGTCCGTGATCAGTACCATGATACTGAGCTATATAGGGGACATCACGGCGACGCACTTGTCAGCCAATAGGCATTAAAAAGCGTCGCAAAGTCGTCGGCGTCGAGGAGGCCACGGTGGTGTGAGCGCGAGGGGAGCAGACGACTCGGAGGGCACGGGGAACTGAAGGTTGAGAAGACGAGGTCGGTAGTCGTCCTACAGTAAGTCCTCTGTCAAGACCACTGCCTCAATATTACCGGTCTATAAAATATGTCGCCCATTGAATTCCTTTGGGGAGACCGGAGATGTCGCCTTGCAAATGAAGTACATAGATAAAAGGGCAGACTAACAGTTGCCAATGCCAGCACTCAGTTGCCTGGGGAGCGCTCGTGGTTGGCTAGCGCTGGCCACAACTAGGTTTCCGGCAAAAGCCGGCTAGGGTTGGCAACACCAGTGGCCTACCGACGTGGCAATGGCATGCGGTTTTGGTCCCGCCCGTGCTCCCACTGTCGGTACTGGAAATGACTGCTCATTGAGTTAGAGCGCACAGACAGGAAGCGCAGGCGAGGGTTGCCGCGGATTTGGACCGACGGATGCGGAACAACCCCTGTCTGGTACCAAGAACCCCCTTTTTCTTCCTCTCTCTCTTTTTCGACGTCCACGTTTAACTTAGCAAACAGTTCATTTCGACCCGCCGACAACCATGCCGCTTAAATCCAGACTGCTTAAGCCTAAGGTAAGTAAGTCTTCACACCTTTCAAACGTTCACAATTTAACCCTGCTGACTCTATGACTTTGGTATGTTTGCTGGTCCTTGTCGTGCCTTTCCCGCGGCATCATGATAGGCAAGCCGCCGCCTTTCCTTCGAATTGTTGGTCCGTGCTCACAGCCCTCTCAGATGAAGCGTCATGCAGACTCGGACCCGACCTCGGCGCCGATGGCCACCCTCACGACATCGGAATACTGGAGTCGGTCTCCTCCCAACGTCCTACGTCAGGAGATCTCCCAACGGCTCGGGAGTCCGGGTGCTATGGAGGAGGTCGCCAATGCAATCTCCCGCGAGCGACTAGAATTCAAGATCCTCTGGAACAGCTCGCTCCCCATTAACCAGCTTCCCTACGAACTCCTCGTTCAGATTTTCATCTGTGTACACCGTTCGCCGTACTCCGACTGCAGGTACTCGATGATCTGGACTATGCCCGACTTATTGAAACTCATGGGGACGTGTCGTCGCTGGCGGGACACCATAATCGAAACCCCGGCATTCTGGTCCGTCGTTAGCCTGGCATACTTGAACACAGACTGGACGGGGCTCTGCCTTGCTCGGTCTCTCGAAACCCCTCTCGATGTCTGGGCACGAGCACCGGAATGGTGCCACCCCGATCGCCTCGAGGTTGCGTATTCTCTCGTTCATCGTATCCGGAGCCTCCACTTCGCGGCCGACACCCAGCTCAACGTCGACATTCCGGAATGTGACTGGCCGTTTCGGGTGCTCTTTGGCCGCGAAATTCCCTCGATGCCTAGCCTGGAGACGCTGGAATTCGCCGTGCGGGATGGTGGGGGGCCTCGGACGCCGAACCGCTTCCCTATCGATGTCGACCTTACCCTGACACACTTGCCACGCCTTCGAAGTCTCACTCTATCTGGAATGGTATCGCCTCGGGACACTGCACTGTACGTGGATCTGCATACGCTGTCCCTCACGACATGCTCCCACAGTCTCTCAATCGACCAATTTCTCGACACACTCGCCCTATGCACCCGACTCGAATCGCTGTCCCTGATGGAGACTCTCGACCGCTTCTCGGACGACTGGAAGCAACACGACCGCGCCCCCCGCCGGCCATTGATATGGTTTCCGCGCCTCGACACGTTCATGATACGGGGACACGGGGCGGTCTGCACCTCCCGATTCCTAGAACACGTCCACATTCGGTCATCCGCGCGTATCTATGTACGAGCCGACGTCGACGCTCGTTCCCCGGATGGTGCCTTCGCTCTCGCCGGTTGGCTTCCCTCCAGCCATGCCCTCACTCTCGAGCCCCTGGCGACGGTGACTGATATCAGGTTGTGCATGCTTGCCCGCCCCGGGTCCAAGTCGGTCTTTATCGACACGAAGCGCACCTCTAAGATGGCTGTGGAGGCCTCTGTGAGCATGGATGTTGCGCTCACCGTCATGGACGGTGTGTTCCGTGATCCTGGCTACGCGCCGTCGGACTACGGGCAGGGCTCGGTGCGGGAGCTCGTCGAATTTCTGGGGCGCTCCCCCTTGACGTCCCTCAACATCGTCAACGTCCTCCCCGATGCGGTCGCGAGCTGGGCGGGTGTCTTCAGGACCTTCCCTCTCTTGGAGCGGCTCTCCGTCGAGAGCGTTTGGGGACGTGGCCATACGCTCGGGATCGAGAACGTGTTCCTTGGGCTGCATGCAGCGTCGACGACAACGACGACGACGGACCCCGGCTTACCGGAGGCCCTAGGCCTGGCCTGCCCAAACCTGAAGGATATCAGCATTTACGGCTCTGGGAGCCCGCCAGCGTACGAGGCGATACGCACTTGCGTCGCATACCGCGGAAGCAGAGGGGTCGTTCTGGAGCGACTCCACCTGGATCTCTTCAGAATGAACTTGCCCCCGGCTGTCTGTCACGCGTGTGCTATCAAGGATATCGTAGGCTGCACGAGGCGACTGGAGCCAGGTGGTGACCAACGCGCATGGCGCTGAGGAGCTTGCAGTCCTGGAAGCGGCGGAATCTGATCCGGCCCGCCAAGGTGAGTACTCAGTGCGATCGGAGCGGCCGCTAAGACGGACTCGCTGCAGGGGATGCACAAATTGCTGCGCTGTTCAACAGTGGATGTGTCGCGGCGACCTGCACGCTCCACTGCGCGAGAGCCTCAGAGAGTCCGAGAGAGGAGAGCATAGGCCAAGAGTCCTCCAAGAGCGCTCTGCGACGACTTGGGGGTGTTTTCGGCAGACATGTCAAGCTCCATCGGAAGGCCAAGCGGATGTAGATCACCGTCCAAAACTGCGTACAGATAATATGGGCCATACGTTGTCCTACAATACATGACTACAATCTACAGCAGCTCGCACATCTTCAAATCGTGATCCTCCGAGATCTGCCCGTCTTCCACAGCGCCTTCGAGCCTTGAACGAACGGGGTCCCGAGACAGATCAGGTGGGTAACGCGCCTGTCCCTTCTTTCCAACCGATCCGAGGCCGACGAGCATGGCTGGTACATGCCGATCCGGCGCGCGAGGAACAAGGACGTTCTCGCGCCGGATGTTCCCGTGGACATACTCGGCCGCGTGCAGGGCCCTGGCTGCCTTCTCCACCTCCACCCTGATGGCCTCGGGGAGCGGTTGCCCATGGGGATACTTGATATGCGCGGGGATAAAGGACGAATCCGAGTCCATGATGACCAATTGCGCCGAACTTCCCTTGAAGGAGAACGTACGACCGCCGATCAGCTTGGGGGCATGACGATCCTCGGCGAGCGCCATGTGGGCGTCGGAGTGGTAAGTCTCGCAGAACTCCACGACCACAGACTTCTGGCCCGAGTCCACCAGTTTCGCCCGGAAGAGCGAGGCGCTCAGGTTGCTATGTAACCGGTCGGTGAATTGGAGGGCAGGGAACGGATGAGGGGGGAGAGGTGTGGGGTCGGGAAGATACGCGACCGATGTCGCAGCGGTAGGGGAAAGCGCCGCGTAGAGGGCACGGAGGTCCTTCGGCGTCTGTCGTACTGCTTGAGCGGTCCGGGCAAGTTTGATGATTCGAGTACGCAGTTCTGAGTCCGATCCGCTGGCGAGCTCGAGCTGGAGGATGTGTTTGAACATACATACATCGCCGAATATGGCGTACACGATGTCGATGTGAGATCCATCAATGGCCATGAGGAGGGTCGGACAACACGACGCAGCTCGTACGAGACTGTACTGGAAATAGGTCGTTCAAGTTAGCCAAATGAAGAGATGCTTATCTCAAATAGAACGTACTCTTTGTTGGGATACCAGTCGTTGGAAGGTGAATTGGGCCTGGAGGAGTGGGTCGCCGGTCTGCTCTCCTTCCTTCTTGAACTCAATGCCGCATATAAACGCGCGGGTCTGGCCATCGCTCAAGGCGACGGTCTCGGCAGCATCGAACGACATCAGTCGACCGCGGGATTGCCCCTCGATAGGGACTCCGCAGTCAGGGGAGGGATCAATACCAAAGAGCTGCTGAAGTAGAGGAAGCATATTGCTCTGGAGGAGCGCCTCGGAGCGATGATACTGGGCAGCGACAACTGATATCTGAGTAGCCAACCTGAGGTCGTTCGCCCAACACTCACGATCACCGGGGCTGGTGTCGTCACTGTCGTGCATAAGCCGATCAGAGAGGTCCGCCGCCGGCCGAGAATAGAGCACCACGTCGGGGGCGGTGAGTCCGACCGGCCGTCCTGTGCGTACCGGATGACGCTCCATCGCGGCTTGCAAGTTTCGAGAACTTTTCGTGATCTTGGATGGAGCTAACGCTTGGAGGGCCTGCTGCATGCTGCGTTCCCGTGCTAGTTCACAGGCATAAGCGAGCCGCATAAACAAAGGATGAATGAAAGGCACGTACCTAGTAGGGCGATGTACTCGTGGTCCTGATCTGTTGCATGCAAGTCCGCTATCAGAGCTCTCTCGTCAGTGGTGACCTACTCCACTGAGAATGACAACGCACCGTACAAAACACCAATATCACACTGCCCAAGATGGGGAACTGGGGGAACGGAGGAAGGCGTAGGGAGGGGAGAGTTCGCAATGTGCGTTCGGAGCTGTTCCATGGAGAGCTGCCCTGTCTCAACAAGCTATTCATGATAGATGTACGTACAGATGAGACGCCTGAGACGTAGTAGAAGAATCAAGTGGCGGTGACGTGACGCACCTGGACAAAACTGGGTTGCAAGTTCGCGGTGATAGAGGTCGTAATCCGCGCGCAATCTCAGCAACTCTTGCCGCAATGTTCAGCCACGTAATGTGTTCCTGGGGGAGCATGATCTCGCAACTACGAATGACTCGTCGCAGCCCTGTCGCTCCCGAAATGCGCTAGACTCGCAGCGCAGCTTGGTACTTCAAGACCGGCTGATGAGACCCGCAGAAGGGCAGACTGAGCTCGTCATAGCGCAGTAGACTGAGAGGGAGGGGAAAGAATCCGGGTTGGTGACGGCCGTCACAAACAGTTCAGAGAAACGAAGTTGATCGGCGGCTGACAGTCGGTTGACAGACAAAGCTGCTTTTCGAAGGGTGCCGAACTAATCGAAGGCACAGATCCAGACCAGTCCTCATTACGATGTCGCGCTAGAACGCTGTGGCGGCTGAAAGATCAAGTTTGCAATCAGAAAAAAGGCGGTCGAGGTCTCCGAGCGGCGCTGTGCCTTCACTTTACGAATGAACATGAGTTATGACAGTCAACATAAGCTTTGTCAATAACAGTGATCGTATCTGAAGACAGATGACGGTAAGCGAAGATGAGCGTAGTGACCGGTGCCAACCTAGTCCAGCGCCGTTGGATCCAAGCGGATATGCAATCCGCAGTGCCCATCCTGAGGACTCGAGCCACCCTTAAGTGCACTGTATGTATCAATGAGACACGCTCTCTGGCGCGTGTCTACTTTTATTCCTGGAATGGGCTGTTGCGCATCAGAAATCCGAATGAATGCGTGGCAGCATTGGACATACCAGAAACGTGACCGAATGGCCTATCAAGGTGGTGGAATTACTGGGTCAAACACCCCGTGGCCAATTCTAGCTGAGGTAGATTGTAGTAACTCTAGTGGTGAGCTCAGACGTATTGACTGAAAGCGCTGCACACTCACGTTGGGAAGAGTTCGCCTCCTAAGTCGTATGGTGCATCGTGAGATCACTGAGAGCTGTGAGATTTGGCGACAATCTTTCTTCATTAACCTCTACTCCATGTCGTGTAGATCTGTGCGGTGTACGCTGACAACGGCGTACAACACGTCAGAGCCTTACAAATTGCCTGCAGACATGGCAACGGAAAAGGCTTCGCGGGCGCGGACAGAGGCTCACCGTAACCTCTTTACCACCATCTTGACTAGCTGCCGCGAACTAGTCATATTGTCGCTCTTTGTTCGAAAAGAAGACTCACTCTCTACCTCGCGCCCGTGCCTTGTGCGGGATTCCAGCGCAACATCGTTGTACCCGTACAAGTGCTGCAGTAAGCGCCGTCAGGAAAGCGGAAGCAAATTTGGCGTTCCCGCGGAGTTTCGAAATTGAAGTCGTCTCCCAGAGCGTAGCCCAGGTCTGCCCGGAGGGGGCCAGCAGCAGCAGTCGCACTCAGCAGCTCACGATCACAGCACGATTCTCCTAGTCCCTCCGCCTCGCGCTCCCCTCATTCTGCTTCCCGGTCGAGCTCGTCGGGACACTCTGATCACTCAAAGCTTGGCCCTGGTTCTCTGGTGCGGGACACGCCCGTGCATGGTTGCGCACGACGAACGCAGCCTTGACCCTGACGCCGTTCTCTGCATCAGGAGGCGGCGATGGCCAACCACCACGGCCGAGGTTCAACGCTCCAGAATCTGTCAAGGAAGATGCATGAGTCTCTCGTACTGTCTGTTCCCGCTCTTCGTCTTTGGCCCATCCCGCTTCAAACGTTTTTCAACTTCAACACTGTATTTGTCCTGCTTTCGTGAGTGCTCGTTTCATTCTGTTTTATTTATATTTTATTGCGATCGCTTCTCATTGTGCGCGGAGGGTTGCAAGGTTCCCTGATCCCGAGGCTCCTGGCGTCCCCGGGTCCCCGGGTCAGACCGCAACTGGGCCCGAGTGCGGCAGCATGCATCGCCTGCTGGTCAAGCCTGTGTATGTATTTCGTTGGCTCGTCGGTCTCATCGATATCCCTAGGCTCGGAGTAAATGATGGACTGGTTGCAGAGGTATCCGAAGGGTGTGTGCCATCGTCTTGGGAAGGGAGGTGCCCAGAGAGCGATGAGCTTTGTAACGTGGAGCCGCGAACCCAACCTCGTGGGGGTACACACTGCACAGTCTTCGCGCTTCATGGCGTTTTATCCTAATATTTAGATTAGAAACTTCACCGCGATTTCGAATTCGCGAATACATTTGCAGTTGCTTCTTACCGATTGCTTCTCGCGTCTTCCCATCGCACTCAGTAACCCCATACTCCCCGTAAACCTACACCGCCTCTGTCTCGCGACGCAGACGATTAGGTGAAAAACACTTATTGACACAAGTCTTTTTCGTACTCATCTCTCTCCAGGTGTGCGCGAGAATCCTCGTCTACACGAACATATATACATCGCTGAGTACACTTAACAGAACGTCCAATATAACATACAATGTGACTGGCTATTCATACAGCTCAGAGAACGCACGTGTCGCCACTCCTGCGAGAACCAATCGTCCCCACTGCGGCTGCCTTCTCGTCTACGCCCCCATCCCCTTTTCGCTGTTGCGCAAACACGTCTGACTCCACGCTCACCGCCTCCGAGTCCACCTGAGCCTCCTCGTCCGCGACGCGCGTGCCCCCAGAGGAGAACGGACACCCCCCGAGTCCGCTGGGGCGCGTCATCGTCAGGGCTCGCGTGGACGTGGCCGGCGCGAACGAGCGCGAGGCGACGGCCCAGCTCGAGACCGTGCGGCCGCCAAAGTGCCCGCTGCGCGCGAGGCCGTGCTCGAGCTGGGACTGGTTGAGGGCAACGAGCACGACGATGACCATGGGGTAGATTGCCTGTGGCGGCAGAAGCTTGGGGTCAGCGCATCGCGGGATGGTGGGCAAGCCTATTAGTAAGCCTGGGTGGACGTACGACGATGGGCGCGACGCAGGCTTCGTGGTAGAACGACGCTGCGCGCCACGGGCCGCCGTTGTTGTTCGGCATCATGTCGCCGACGACGTGGTAGACGAGGAACTCCACCTAGGTCATGAAGTCAGTTGACGGTTTGTTTATCACCGCGACGCGATCACGGAGGCGTACCCAGACAAGACAGTAGATCATCCCTGACTCCACCAGCAGCGCCATGATTTTCAGGACTTGCGTGCTGCTCCCACTGGCGCCGAGATGCTCGCGGAGGAACTGTCTGTGCTGCCTGCACATACAACCATCAACGACTTGGTTACATTCAACGCGCGGAAGGAGTAGCGTCACATAGAAGGCTAAGTATGCGCACCATGTCTTGTATCCAATCAGCGCGGTCGAGAAGACGTTCGTCACGAGAGATAATGCGATGGCTGCGGTCCCGAAGGGATCTCCGTTGTACACGACGGGGATGCTCCCAGGCCTGTCATCGTCCACGAAGACTGATCTGCGCGTCGACACAATTCCTAGTCCTACAACGGACGTCATAAATTGGTCACACGGCTAAACAGGGGGATTGCGTGCCGAAGGTGCTAGAGAGCAGGATGCAGCAGACGTGGCGGATCCTCTTGTTCCCGGGGTAGAGCATCCGTGCGCGCCACCACACGATTGCGTCCCCGATGCACACCTGAGATCGAAGGCCATACGAATAAGGACACCCGAACCGACAAAACGAGAAGAACAACCACTCACGTTTACCGTGAATGCCGCGGTCAAGATACACGCACGTGCGGCCTCCGACAGGCCCATCGCGGAGAGTACTACGGAAGAGGACGGGCTCGAAGGTGTCCGACCGCGATGACGAGGAGTTGGCTGGTATTGATAGAGAATTCGAGCAGGATTGCCCAGTACACAGTAGAGGAGAGGTAGAGCGCGACCGTGCTCGCGAGCAGTAGCCTGATCGCTGACCGGTTCAGGCCGTGCGAGCTGACGAACGATGATCATTAGTACCCGAACGGCACAGGAATACAAGGGTTTCTCACATGAGGGTGTAGGTGGATGCGACAATAAGCATGGTCAATATGCCTAGGACGCTCGTGAGTCCAATGGCTAGCGCTGACAATGGCCAAACCGCGCGTACCGAAGAGCACTGACGACAAAATGATGATAATTTGGTCATCCACTAGAGTCGAGCTAAGCGATTCGGCGAGATCGAGTGAGCCCAGATTGACAGTAGTTGAGTTCATGGGCGCAGCCATGAGAATAGGCAGGGAAAAGGCGTAAGAAAAGCGAAGTGGTTTGTACGTGAAAAGGGACTAGTGGGATCCGCAAGGGGAGTAGTTTCGGGTAGGGAGGGGGAACTAAGATGCAGATGTGGAGGAGGGGGGGGCGGGATCCAGCCAAGATCTCCGCGAGCCTGTTGGTCTTATTGAGCGACAATGTTTACGACAGGTATGGGGGCGCTTCGGGGAGTCCCACGAAGAAGATCTTCGACTCGCATGTGTCAAATTGCAACGCCACAACGCCTGCTATAGGTTTCCAATGAACAATTTGTTTATCAGGCTTCGGGCCTCGGAACCCAGATAACTACGAAGACTCACTGGTTCGATTTGGACATACGCATTACATCCAGTCAACGACTTCCACTTGCAGGTTGGTACAGTAGGTCCTATGTCCATACCAAAGGCCTACAAGAGGTTCTGGAGCCATGGTTCGACGAGCGTCATCGAGGGGAGTTGGGGTAAATCGTGAATGTAAGAACTGTGGGGCAGGTCTGCCGGATTCCGTCAGAATCCGCCACCAGCTAGACGCGGCAGCGCCAATGCACAAGGTGGGCGTGTACGCACCTGTGCGGTAAATCTGATGCCAGAACAATGATGCGTCAATAGAAAGAAACGCAAAAGGACGTGAACACTCACGGATCCGACGATCGCGACAGGGTATTGCATCCTGACCGTGCGACAGCCTCAGCATATAAGTAAGTGTGGCTTCTTCGTGGGAGCGCAAGATGTTACGCCAGTGGCACCCATTGCCCTGGCGGTGCGCGGGGGCTGTGCCAGTGCTACTACTTACACGGCATCGTATCGCATACCCATCTGCAACATGTGGTCGTAACGAGGAATAGAACGTCCATGCTCCACTGCCGCGTATCGTTTCACCAAAATCGCACGCAACCGTTGACGAACCGCCGAGTAGTAGCCCCGACCCGGACCATCCGGTCGAAAGAAGGCTTGGAGGAATGAGCATTCGTGAGACTGCTCCAGCAAAACCGTTTGCGTGGAGGCGAATTCAAGACGCGCATCGGGCCGAGGACGTAGAAGAAAATGCTGAACGTCGGGATCAGTCTGCGTGAATATACGCAGAAACAGGTGGGGGTACCAGGAAACCAAGGTGCAAGGAGCCTAGTAAGTGGAGTTTGGTGGCATGGTCACCTTGACACGGGCTGCTGAATGTAGAAGGCGGCAAAAGATGGATAGTTCAGAATACAGAGGTTAACGACTGTTAGGAGAATGGATGACACGGGTTGACACCTAGACCCTGGTGACCAAATCCCCCAAAAGACCGTTCTTGTTCCCATTATGTGATAATTCGGACACCCACAGAACCCTGGTAGAACATCAATATTCAGTAGCTCACAAGGAATGCGACTTTACAGAATCGACGACTCACGTAGTGCTGGACAAACTAGTTGTACCCGGTAACTATCCCGCCTGCGCGACGTAATCTTCGGTACGCAGCGGCCCACTCCTCAGGGTACACACTGCGGGCATTTCTCGCCAGAAACCGACAGAAAACGCCAGGACACGTGAAGAGGGGAACAACAGAGAGACAAGCGGGAAGCAGACTCACCACTGCGTGACCACCGGAAGACTTGTTCCCCTTCACATTTCGCTTCTATCGTCCACGGACGTTGGCAAACAGGCCAACCGGGATCGCGCCGCTGAGGCTGTTGCCAGTTGCATAACATGCACGCGCGAATGCGAAGCACATGAGACAGTGAAACAACAGTCGTCAACATCCCTAGCGTTGGGTGTGCGATCCACTTTGCACTCACCTATTTCTGCAGTCAATAGCGCCAACCGATATCTGTCGGGCCCATTTGTTGTTGATTATCGTTTTCTTGGGGTACAATGCATGCGCGTGATGGCTATGGCATGAGCCTGTGGGGACGTACGTGCTTCGCGGCCGTGACAGCGAGCCTTCAATCTGAGGGACACCATATCGCTAGCGTATGAGATGTAGATCATCTGAGGTTGGGTTGATGGTTTGGGGAATGCGTCATGGAGGCGGTGAAGCAGATTCTGGTCGACCGTGCAGTCAAAGTACTTATTAACTCTATAGTGGGGTTGCAAACGGTAAAGTACTTACTTTACTTCGAGTACTGCATCCTCCTCAAATTTCATTGCGCGTGGCATACGCCCACAGCGGCATACAACGCGTCAACAACGGGCCCTGCAAATATATATTCCAGCCTCGTGATTAACCTAGCAACGGAAAGCGCTTCACGAGAGACTCACCTTTTCTTGACCATTTACCACCACTGTCTTGATCTACCTGCATACTGCCGCTCCTTGTTCGAAAGAAAACCCACACTCTCTGCCTCGTATTCGACTTCCTCAAGACCTCAAGCTCAGGCCCTCGGGGTCTCCAGCGCAACGTAGTCGTACAAGTACAAGTGTTACAACAAGCGCCGGCGCGGAGGCATTTGACGACCGGCGGGCCGGCGGGAAAGCGGAAGCAAATTCAGCGCGTGCACGGAGTTCAACGGCCGGCCTCGGCAGGTTCCCTAAATTGGTGAGTCGTTGGTTCAAAGACGAGGCGCGCTGGCGGCCGTGGAAGTCTCTGCGCGTCGTCTCCCACTGCTCGCTCAACACGAGGCTGCCCGTCGTCATAACACGAGGCCCTCGCGTTCAAGGCCCCGACCAGCAGCAGTCGCACCCAGCAGCCCCTGTTCAGCTCGCCGTGCCGTCCCCTGCACGCTGCCACCGCCCTCCTTGCCACACCGTGGCCCATCTAATCCTTCCCTGCTGACTCGCAACTCCTCTGCCTAATCTACATCTACTGACCTTGCATGATTCCCTCCGCCGTAATCTACGACCATGTCACGACCACAGCACGATTCTCCTAGTCCCTCCGCCTCGCCCTCCCCTCATTCTGCTTCGCGGCCGAGCTCGTCGGGAAACTCTGATCACTCAAAGCCTGGCCCCACGCACGGACCAACGCCCGTATCCGAACGCCAATCGACGTCTTCTCCCCAGTCCCCTCAAGGCGTCTCCTCCAGTTCGGAAGGGTACCCGTCCTGGCTCCCCAAGCGTCCTCCCGGCCCTGCTCCCCGCTCCACCATCCACTCCGTCGCTGGCATGTTCAGCGAACCGGGGCCTAGCAACTCCAATGAGCCCGATCCCCCCGCCACGATTGGCCGGAAGCCAACGCCACGGTCGGTCCGCATCGTCAGTCTCCAGAGTCAAGCGGAAGGGGCCACGCGTCGGGAGCCTACGGACCAGTCGCGCGCGTTCTCTGGTGCGGGACACGCCCGTGCGTGGTCGCGCGCGACGAGCGCAGCCCTGACCCCGACGCTGTTCTCTGCGTCTGGAGGCGGCGAAAGCCAACCGCCGCGGCCGAGGTTCAACGCGCCCTCGCTCAACCTCGAGCTGCTCCGGAATCCGTCGTGGAAGATGCGTCTCTCGTACTATCTGTTCCCGCTCTTCGTCTTTGGCCACATCCCGCTGCAAACGTTCTTCGACTTCAACGCTGTATTTATCCTGCTTTCGTGAGTGTTCGTCTCGGTTTTTATCGCGACCGCGTCTCATTGTGCGCGCAGGGTTGCCAAGTTCCCCAATCCCGAGGCTCCTGGTGTCCCCGGGTCAGGCCGCAACTGGGCCCTCGGTGCCGCAGCGTACATTGCCTGCTGGTTCGCGTGGATCGCCGTCGTCTTCGTCGTGTACGAGCTCGTGTATTCGTTCATCCGCCGCTGGCGCGTCAGTGAGTGCCCCATCTCCCTCCCGCTGTTCCGCAACTCTAACTGACAATGGACACGCCTAACTGCCCGTGCCTGCCTGCGCGGGTCGCATGTCCAGAGCGGCCCCTGATCCTTCCCATATACTTCTCCTCCGCGGCGTTCAACTTTGCCGCGATGTCGTCTTACGTCAACTTTTCCTTCATTTACCACATCCGGTTCTCCGCCTTTGCCGGCGAGCACGGCAGCCTGTCGGACGGCCTCGCCGAGACCTTTTACTTGTACTCGCAGAACCTGCCTACGGTCGCGCTCTTGATGCCGCGCGCCGCGCTGTGCTTGGCGTTGCTCTTCGCCTTCTCCTCTCCCGATCCCAACGTCCTCACCCTTGCGGATGCAGGCCTCAGCCGCCGGGACGGGACGTTCTTCCGCGCTGATGGGACGCTGACGGACTATGCGCGCGGCGTGCTCGTCGCGAATGCTGCTTGGACGGCATGGCGCATGGTCGTTCTCCTGATAAGCTGGTACGTCACACACGTGCTGTTGCCATCGGAACCGGGCTAACCCCGTTATTCTTATTCTTTCTGCAGGGCCGGCCTCTGGGTCCTTAGCGAACAAGGCTGCGCCGGGCTGTGTGGGCCGCGGTACCGGTGGGAGGAGGAGGACGCGGAGAAGGCGGCGGCGGCGCTGCACGACAACGTCTCGGACCTCGACGCGCTGCCGTGGTCGTGGAAGGAGTGCACGATCCTGCGCGTCAAGGACGCGTACGACTTCTGTCTGACGAACAAGCCGTCGGCGCTCGGGAAGGAGAAGGACATGGGGAAGGGGCCGGGGAAGGAGACGCCACAGCCAGCGGCGCCGCTAGAGGGCCTCGAGCGCATCTTCGCGGCGGTGGGGCTGCCGTCGACTCCGCAGGCGGCGCGGCGCGGGATCCTGTCGGAGGAGCTGTTCGAGAGCCCGCGGCATACGCCGGAGCTGGAGCACAAGGACGCGGACAGGGCGGCCGGCGCGGTGCCCGAGCTGTCGAGCATCATTCCGCCGGTCAGCGCGGTGCAGCAGAAGGAGCGGACGGGGGCGGACCCGAGTGGCCCGCTGATGTCGCTGCCGTACCCGTTCACGGGGTACGGCGCGCAGGTGTCCTCGGAGGACGTCGTGCCGTTCCCGCCGTCCCCGGCGATGGAGGACAAGGACATCGTGACGGAAGGGGAGGAGACGCACCATACTGGCGAGGAGGACGAGGATGGCGAAGGCGAGGAGGAAGAAGCGGAGGAAGAGGAAGAGGATGGGGAAGAGGAGGATGAGAGCGAAGTGCCGTCGTCGGAGAGACGCACGTCTGGATCCATGTCGAGCTTGGGCCGGCCTGTCGTCTCGCGCTACCCATTCCAGTTCCGTCGGCCGCGCGGCAGCGTCTCGTCTGCGTCGCACATGAGCCCGCAGACGCACTCGACCCCACACTCGACGCAGTCCCAGTCGATGCAGTTGGTGATGGCCATGTACACTAGACGCTGGCAAATATATTTTGTAGAGTCCCACAGAGCGTGTGCGTACCGACGGGAAACACTGAGAACAGGTGTGGAATGGTGTGTAGTTTGGCGATCTGCATGGTCACGTCACCTCACACGAAATTGCGATCTAGGCCGAACAAGTCAGGATCCGAAAGAATGCGAATGCGAGTTCCAACTTCCCCGGATTAACCCAGATATATAAGAATTAATGTACCGAGCCAGTGGTCATCATGGTGCGGGGGAGAACATTGCACTTGACAGACAGCCACCCCGGACATTACCAGTTGACAATCCGGGCGAAACAGTCAGCTCGTTGCCGGGCAGTACACCATACAGCGGAGCCACATACTAGCCACAGTAAGAAAACTGTGATCATGACTCTCGCAGTTGCGCAGCCCCAAAGTACACTGGTAGTCACCCTGCGGACTTGGACGAACACACATTCGCCCCGGGGGCGGGACTTCGGCACGGCGGGAGAGACACGCTTTCAGCGGCGCCAGTCCCAATCTCTATCGGCATGGCAGACGGACTCGTGCCGACGGCGCAATTTACTTTGCAGGATATCAATCAGCCTCAGCTTCGCGCCGTTCGCGGTATCTCCGGCATGACCCAGGGTGTGCGCGAGACAGTGGAGACCAACAATGAGGGCATGATTAGTTCTGCCCGGTGCCGCGCAACCCGAATGAAATGTGAGCGCACCATTAAGTACATGTTCTAGCAGTTCTTCGGCCCGGGTTCAGGACAGGAACTTATACGTGCGTAGCTGTATGATATCCATACGAGGCGTCAGCCTAAGCACCGCAGCAGTATACAGCCTTGAAGAAAGAAAGACGTACACGATTCAGAGACTGGTGCAGCCCTGGCTTCCGGCCGTCGAGATGGACCACACGGCGGAATGGACCTGGAAAACATCGTGTTTGAGTGAAATCTGTGATGCAGTAATTGGAGGGGCTCACATAGTGTTTGCGTGCAAGCAGCTGGTGGAAGAAGTGGCTCGTTGCGATTGGAAGGGCTGATACTTAATGCTTGGCGCTCGTGCTGGAAATGGAAGCTGCACAGCACGTTAGTTGCACACGGTCGCGATCGCGTCCAGAGGAAAAGCTCAGCGGGCTGCCACTCTGCTTTGGGTGCATGACCTACTAGTACACTGGAATTGACATACCTGCGGGACCCCATCATTACGACCTCCTCGTAGAAGTGACAGCCCTAGTCACGTCCGGATTGGAGCCGGCAGACGGCAGTCGAAGCTCCGAGGCGTGTGCCCAACACCGCCATCTTCTACCAAGTTGTTGAATTTGGCCGTTACGAGTCGCAATGGAGGTCGGAGGTGGGCTATCGTCTGCAACGAAACGTGTGGGTCCACTTGTAGGGTCCCCGGAAGTGCACTAACAAGAAATAAATACGTAGGTCGCGTGTCATAGAGTACTAACATACCTGTAACACACTGTTGCTGCCCGTCCGTGTCCTCGTCGTCGGGGTAAATTGAGGATTTTGACACGTAGAGGAGTTTGCATTATGTGGGAGGAGGCAAGTTGACTGGGGGGAGGGGAACTTGAAGCATGCGTTCTAGACCCCGTACCGAGCATTCCCACCGATATAAAAGCCCGGGACTTGCAATGACGAGTTACCGCATTAAGACGACGTCCTTTCTTGGATACACCCAGGCAGCGCTTGCCTTCGTACTACCACCTCGCCCCCCCGGTCTCCCATTTCCCGCTGCCTCTCGCGCCTCGACACTCACTACTATGTGTGCCACTCAAGACCTTCGAATATAACGATTTTTTCTACATTTACGCGCCATAGACAAAGCCTGAATCAACAAACAAATGGTATGTCCACATGATGGCCTTCGCAAACTCGACAAAAACATTCGATGCACTACGACTACAATGCAAGACTACCAGACGCGCTGCCGCTGCTCGACGCAATCATTCCCTCAGCATACTCCCTGTCCACCCGCGCATCCGCCGCTGCCGACACAACCCGAGGTGTCTTTGGTCCATCCCGCACATACCGGTAAGAGCGCATCCCATCTGGGTTCGTTTTCGGGCAGTGGCGCCGCTTGCCAATGTCGCTGCGGCCCCATCTGCGAGGCAGGCCGAGGTGGAGGGGTCCGGGCGCAGCAGTGAGAGGGTCGCGCCGCGCAGCCTCAGCCTCGTCGTCGGAGACAGGCACGAAGCACAGGACGCCGGTCTTCCAGAGTGCGTACAGGCGGAGGATGCGCTCGGAGCCGGTGACGTCGCTGAGGTTGGTGAAGACGATGTCGTGGGGCCAGCCGATGAGGCGGAGGCGATATTTGAGGAAGACGTACTTGCAGTAGTCCTTGATGGACCAGTGCATGCGCGCCTCGTGGTCGCCCG
This sequence comes from Ganoderma lingzhi, assembly GCA_026283605.1. Lineage (NCBI taxonomy): Eukaryota > Fungi > Basidiomycota > Agaricomycetes > Polyporales > Polyporaceae > Ganoderma > Ganoderma lingzhi. Next base: position 186,056 of record JAPJYM010000029.1, on the reverse strand, counting down.
TGAGGACGACTGAGGGATGGAGGAAGCACCCGGTGAGCGATTTCACATGACGTACATGCAAGCTAACGCACCTAGGACATTTTGTAGGACCTTCCTGAGCTCGCCGCGGATGCGGAGCTCTTTGCGGGCATAGTCAGTGCGATAGGTCTCCCCGAGGGGATATCGAGTACCGGAGGGCATAGAGAGAAGCGGATACACTGGGGGATGGAGTATAACGATGGAACGGCTCGGGACAGTTGCAGCGATGGGTGAGGGTTTATATTCCCCACCCGTACCTCTGGATTGGTACGTCTGCCACCCCCGGCCTCCGCCAATCCTGCTCGAATTGGTTCAGTGCGCGCCGAATACGTGCCAGACACTGACTCTGAAAATATTCAGGGTTACAGCTCCCGTTTGCAAGGCGAATCGGGAAATTCGGCCTGTTGCGAATGACCCGCCGTCTCGGGTATGCTCCCTTTTTTCTTCGGCAGAGGCACGTCCTGACCGTACACGCCTCATGACCCTACACATTCACGACACCCTCTACGGACGAGCAATATGTGCTAACTATGTACTCAAGCTGACGGCACTGCAGGTGCAGTGCTAGGCCTACGCTTAGAGGGACCACTTGCAGGATACCACGGTGGACCCACAACACTCCGGGGACTAATACGGATTCCGCTTCGGTGGGCCACGGCTATCGTGAGCCGAATCTCGTTCCCGGACGCTCTTCGCCAGAACGATTCCATCGTACTCTCCAGATCTCGTTCGCATATCGCCCTTGCCCAGGGTTGCGGTCCCGATTACGCCCACCGGTCCAGCGTCAAGCTCAGGTCAAGGTTCAGATTGGCAACTTGGTGTGGTACGCTCCCTTCCCCTTCCATTCTATCGGTTCCCAGATCGCTGTTCCTATGGCCCGTCCTGTGGCAGTGATCCCGACTCGCCCCTTCGTCATCTTTCCTGCCGGTGCGCGACCACCTCTCCACCTAGTTTCCACTGAAGCACTCACTCGATGAGTTATTTGTTCCATTGTGACTATGTCAGGCTTCCACCAGAGAGGTAGTTTGATCCAGAGATCAGCCATTAGAACCACTGAGGGACTCGGACGCTAATCACGGCGTCTGTCACCATGAATCCGGATTAGCATCAGGTACATTCGTTCCCGGTCACGCATGCGCTCCCATCTCCAACGGCGCCCTTGACAGAGACACGGCTTATCCCAGTGTAGGGCTCCCCGTTCGGCTGGCGAGGGGATGGTGAGCGCTCCGTTGTGACCGTTCACTCGTTAAGACGTACTCACCGGGTGTAGCATTGATCTCCAGCGATGTCTAGCCATACCGGGCACGGCGCAACAGAGCCACCCAAGAAGCTGGTTCCTCAGGAGGGATTTTCGACGCCTCAAAACAGTGGCTACGGTCCGGTTTCGGTCGTTGCACCGAAGGTGCGTCTTTTATTATTCAGCCCCGCACTCTGGGCTGACGTTGTCGCTCCGTTTTCTTGTTATCATAGACAACTACCATCCAAGACCGTTCACTAGTCGCACGCTGTGTCGTCGTGTGGTTCCTGTGCCGCTGTCCGGGTTGTCTTTCTGATCGGGCCCGGGAGCTCATGTTTCAGTTGCTACACTAGTGCTCTAGGCATTATTTGCGCGTCGGTGCTAGAAGCAGCCTCGAACGTTCAGTATGGTATGGCATTTGATGTGCAGCTTCTAGCGTAACCGTGTTATCTCACCACCAAATCCCTCGGATTGGCTACCCATCGCTGATGTTCCGTTCCGGCCTAGCCTTTTGTAAGAAAAACCATTGCCCACCTACGTCATCACCCTCTGTCCAAGATGGGAAGCCGAGAAGGTGAGACAGTTCTTCTTTTGCCTCGCCGTACCTCCCCGGAAGCTCATCTAATGGTTCGGCATCTCGTAATGGTTCGGCAGGTCGTCGCACTCAAAGTTAATGTTGTTTATAGACAACTACCATCCAAGACCTCCCGCGAGCCAGCGCACTACGTCTGCGCAATACTTATTAGGTGGAATTCATCTCCAGCTTCCGATTGAGTGCACTAGGGTCTCCGAGAGGGCTACGGTCGCCACGACAATGCCTCGCTAACGTCAGAATAAGTCTCGAATATCCGTACGGTACAGCGTTTACCGGGTGCCACTGGTACGGTCCGATCCCAGTCGTCGCGGGAGGCAACAACAGGTAGTAGGTACGCATCTTTGATTGTTCGGTCCGCACTTGGGCTGACGTTGCTGCTCCGGTTTTGTGTTGTCATAGACAACTACCATCCAAGGCCGTTCGCCAGTCGTGCATTGTGTCTTTGCGATGGCCGCCTACGCTGGTTTTGCAGTCGAGTGGACCAGGGAGCTTTGGATGGAGGCTCTGCATTGAAGCAATTTCCCGGAGACAGCGTCTCGTCAACGCTGGAAATAATCTTGGACGTTCATACGGTACGGCGTTTCACGTACAGCTTCTGGTGCGTCCACATTTAGGCACATTCGGCAGCCGCTCAATGCCGCTATCCAGCCTGAGGCACTTACTAGTGTTGTCAGGTCTCGGATCGGCTGCCTGTCGCTGACATTTTATTGTTCCAGGCCACTTGCTCGGGATATACGCGACCTAAGTACATGGATCATCGGCCTCTGTCGAAGATAGATGCCGGACAGGTGAGAGGCTCTTCGAGTCTGCATTTGTATTACGGTCCATCCCGAGATGATGCTCATCTCGCACCGACAGTTTCCATTAGTTCAAGCTCGCTCCGCGGAACGGTCCCGTGCCAATCGTCTTAGTCGAGATCGCCGCCGCTCCTAGACAACTACCATCCAAGACCTCTCGCAGGCCGCTTACCACATCTCTGCGATGTTTTATCGTGTGGCGTTGGCAGAGCTCCGAATCTATCTCTGGCTACAGTCGCCGTGCTCCGAGGCACCTTCCCCGCTGCGACGGTGTCTCGCTGACGCTGGAAATCGTCTCGAAAATGGCTTAGCATGCAGCTTCTCGCGCAATCATTCAATTCCGATCCCCGAGCTTGTACCACGGCGGCGATTCGCGTGCAGCGAGAGATAGCGAGGGTGTCCCTGCATGACACCTAGCAGTCCGTGTGCGGGGAACCGAGTTTTTTTACATTAGCAGTCTGCATTCGCCCGAAACCGGTGCGTGCACCCTGACAAGAGGGGGTAGTAGTATTCACAACAACAGTACGCTAAACATGCAAAAGGTACAAGTAGATAGGATGTATTGCCTAGCGGCTGACGTCTGCGTTCAAGTCACCTGGCAACCAGATAACGCCGCGGATGCCTTCGATTCGAACGAAGCACTTTGCATCGAACCCGAGCGTGCAGGTGGTCGTCCGTTCGTCTGTCCGAGTGGACGGCAGCTGACCCCAAGCATGGCCGGCGCGAGAGCCGAGTGCACTGCCGCATGCGTCGAGGATACGCATGATATGACGGCCGCGAAACGCTGTAAAGCGGGCGCGGTGAGCAAAGGATCCGGAATTGTATAACACTGGTAATTCCACCACGCACCGCGCTAGAAGGATATGGCCGCGACCAGCGTTCTGTGCTCCAGTCGTGCGAGTTTGGAGGCCTCGCGGCAGCACTCCATCCATCTTCACATTGGCATTTCGAAAATTGACGCAGATTTGTCACTTGTGGGTCTGAGCACTCATTTGCGAGTGCTACATGTTCTGGATCTTGAACTCGGAGGACTTCGTATCGGACACGAGCCTCCGGACGGATCCTCCAGCGCTGCCCACGGTCTTGCCCGACGCGAAACGCGAAAATGCATATGGGCGCGGTCGTCTTCATGTCGAGGATACGCATGATGACGGCCGCGAAACGCTGCCGTCGAGACGATTGATGCGCTCGGCACGAATCCAAATGGACACCCCGTATACGAAGGTCATGGGGTGCATTGCACCTCCGCTGCGGCACTCTCGTATCGGGCGATCCAGGTGCGTTTAGCGACCCTCAAGGCTTTCTCGACCCAATGAAATGGATGTATTCGGGCGGGCACGCCGTACACATTCTACCTACAGACTACAGTCAATCCCGCCCGACGCCAAGGTAAGGCCGCCGTTCGCGTAGACCCAAGCGGCGCGTCCCCCGACACATCCCAGGCCACAACCATGCCCGTTGACAAACTGCGCCGGCGGGCGCGCTCGCGCAGTCGACGCCGACGCCCGCGCATCCACCTCCAACGAACCGCTGTCAAGAAAACTCCACGCACCTCGAATCTCCCGCCGGACGGCATGCCGACGAGACGCACGGCGGCCTCTTCCACCTGCCACCTGCCACCTTCCATGTCCATGTTGCCTATTCCACGTCCCCCGCCTGAGCTGCTGTCCCGAGCCCCAATGGGACCGGCCGCGGATCGACCGCCAGCGCCACGGGCGCGGTGTGTCTCGCCTGTTGCCTCGCGACCCTGCGCGCGGCGCGTCGCCGTTCGCGTTTCTTCTTCTCGGGGTCTATCTTGCAAACCCGTCTGCCAAAAGATGGTCGGCCGGAGCTGAGCGGGCCCACTTGAACCCGAACCCGAACTCGAACTCGAACTCGAACGCGTCGGGGCGTGCCAGTGCCCGGGGTGCGCGGCCGCTTCCCTCTCTCCTCCCCTCGACCTCGAACTCAAACGGCCGATCCATGGCAACGCCGCCGCGGCGCTGCTCGACCCCGTCCGCCGCCGCCGCCGCCGAGCAGAGGCAGAGGCAGACAGAGGCCCGCGGGGATAGTGTTGGCCCCGAGCCGATTGGGAGCCCTAGCGCGAGAAGTCAGTCAACGAATGGGACTAGCGGAGGCGAAAACGGCAACGGGGGGCTCGGGAGGGGAGGGGCGCGAGAAGAAGAAAGAACAAGAAAAAGAACGAGAAGAACGAGAAGAACGAAAGGGAGCAGGGGCAGGGCGAGACGCACTGTGATTGGGGGCCCGACGATGTGGGGCCCGATCCGTGCCCGGAGACGGTACCGCGCCTCGCGCCTCGTGCGGACGGGGGCTCGGTGTTGGAACTTGGTGATGGGGCCCTGGGGAGACGCGGCGGGCAGTGGTCCGTGGTCCGTGCGCGAGGAGGGGGTGACGGCGGAGGTTGGACGTCTGTCCCGGGGGGCGGGAGAATAAGAAATGTGGGGGGAGAGTGCTAGGACGGCGTGTCTCCCCCTCTCTCTTCCACCTCCCGTCCTTCACCCTCACCCTCGCCCTGGACCGTTGCCCGCCCACTCGCGTTCAAGCCCGATACCTCGGCCGCCGAGCGTGCGGTATGTCGTCCGAACCACGGTCGTCGTTGTCCATCGCGTTGACACATGGTTTGCCTTGCAGGTGGGCGTGCGCGCACGGGAGGCATCGACGTCGGCGGTGAGTGTTCTCCCCGAGCGTCCGGCGCGCCGTGCTGCACAGAGGTGTACTGATACATACCTTTGTTGCAGGGAACGGCGCATGGGCGCATGGCGTTGGGCCTTGGGGGCGAGGGCGACGGGACAAGGGGCAGTAGCGAGGGCGAAAGGCGGTTGGTTCTCCGGGACGATCCCCGCGGCCTTCAGCGATGCGTTCCCCGTAGCGAATGAAACGACGGCATTCAGTAGTAGTTACGTAAGGCGTACATGTATATACGCACAGCGTTCGCGAGGGGGTGCCGCCAGGAGCGCAGAGCGGTTAGAGGAGGAGGTTGGCGGGGCGTCGGGATGCGGGGTCGGGTGTATGGCGGCGATGTTGAGGTTGAGATGGGCGGCGGGGAGCGTTGACGCGTGGATTCAGGGGTGAGAGACGTGGGCGTGTAGTCGGAGCGGAGCCGGTTCGTGGGGGGGGACGTTGCGGGAAGGACGCCGAGGCGGAATGCTGACGTCGTCGAGGGGGTACGCGGTTTGGTGCGTAAGGCGGGGGTGATACCACCGGCGGGGCGACCAGACAGGCGGGAACGAAGCGGACGTGCTGTAAAACGTACCTGCAATGGAAGAGAGCGAGGTCGGTGTATAGTACGATATCGGAGAGGCGGAGATGAGGTTGCAGGACGGGATGAGGCCCTTCTTGCCGGCCATCCGTGGGGGCTTGCGTGTGCAATTACCGGTGTGCTAATGCCTGGAACAGCAGGCGGGACAGTACGGAACGGCGACATATGGCACATGAGATCTTGAGAGGGCTTGAGAGGCGGTTCGGCGGCACAGATGCAGACGAGAAACCGGGAGGCAGTGAGGGCGCAAAGGCGGGGAGAGAGGACGAGACGAGTGCGAAACGGGGACGAACCGAGGGCAGACGGGCAGCGAGAAGGTCGTCCAACAGGGCTTGGGACAGGGCTTGGGACAGGTCGGAAACCAAGCGGCGAGGGCGCGTTCGAGCAGACAGACAGCCAGACAGAGACAGCCAGATCGACAGGCGCCACAGGCGCGTTCTCGGCAACATCCGCCGAGATGACGTCCGACCGTGCACTCCTCGCTCTGCAGAGCGCAGGCTACAGAGCGCGTCGCATACGCCCACAGCGGCATACAACGCGTCAACAACGGGCCCTGCAAAATATATATATTCCAGCCTCGTGATTGACATGGCAACGGAAAGCGCTTCGCGAGAGGCTCACCTTTTTCTTGACCATTTACCACCACTATCTTGATCCACCTGCATACTGCCGCTCCTTGTTCCAAAGAAAACCCACACTCTTTGCCTCGTATTCGATATCCTCAAGCCCTCAAGCTCAGGCCCTCAGGGTCTCCAGCGCAACGTGGTCGTACAAGTACAAGCGCGACGGAGCGGAGGCATCTGACGACCGGCGGGCCGGCGGGAAGGCGGAAGCAAATTCAGCGCGTGCACGGAGTTCAACGGCCGGCCTCGGCAGGTTGCCCAAATTGGTGAGTCGTTGGTTCAAAGACGAGGCGCGCTGGCGGCCGTGGAAGTCTCTGCGCGTCGTCTCCCACTGCTCGCTCAACACGAGGCTGCCCGTCGTCATAACACGAGGCCCTCGCGTTCAAGGCCCCCTCCAGCAGCAGTCGCACCCAGCAGCCCGTGTTCAGCTCGCCGTGCCGTCCCCTGCACGCTGCCACCGCCCTCCTTGCCACACCGTGGCCCATCTAATCCTTCCCTACTGACTCGCAACTCCTCTGCCTAATCTACATCTACTGACCTTGCATGATTCCCTCCGCCGTAATCTACGACCATGTCACGACCACAGCACGATTCTCCTAGTCCCTCCGCCTCACCCTCCCCTCATTCTGTTTCGCGGCCGAGCTCGTCGGGAAACTCTGATCACTCAAAGCCTGGCCCCACGCACGGACCAACGCCCGTATCCGAACGCCAATCGACGTCTTCTCCCCAGTCCCCTCAAGGCGTCTCCTCCAGTTCGGAAGGGTACCCGTCCTGGCTCCCCAAGCGTCCTCCCGGCCCTGCTCCCCGCTCCACCATCCACTCCGTCGCTGGCATGTTCAGCGACCCGGGGCCTAGCAACTCCAATGAGCCCGAGCCCCCCGCCACGATCGGCCGGAAGCCAACGCCACGGTCGGTACGCATCGTCAGTCTCCAGAGCCAGGCGGAGGGGGGCACGCGTCGGGAGCCTACGGACCAGTCGCGCGCGTTCTCTGGTGCGGGACACGCCCGTGCGTGGTCGCGCGCGACGAGCGCAGCCCTGACCCCGACGCTGTTCTCTGCGTCTGGAGGCGGCGAAAGCCAACCGCCGCGGCCGAGGTTCAACGCGCCCGCGCTCAACCTCGAGCTGCTCCGGAATCCGTCGTGGAAGATGCGTCTCTCGTACTATCTGTTCCCGCTCTTCGTCTTTGGCCACATCCCCCTGCAAACGTTCTTCGACTTCAACGCTGTATTTATCCTGCTATCGTGAGTGCTCATTCATTTCGTTGTATCGCGACCGCGTCTCATCCTGCGCGCAGGGTTGCCAAGTTCCCCAATCCCGAGGCTCCTGGTGTCCCCGGGTCAGGCCGCAACTGGGCCCTCGGTGCCGCAGCGTACATTGCCTGCTGGTTCGCGTGGATCGCCGTCGTCTTCGTCGTGTACGAGCTCGTGTATTCCTTCATCCGCCGCTGGCGCGTCAGTGAGTGCCCCATCTCCCTCCCGCTGTTCCGCAACTCTAACTGACAATGGACACGCCTAACTGCCCGTGCCTGCCTGCGCGCGTCGCATGTCCAGAGCGGCCCCTGATCCTTCCCATATACTTCTCCTCCGCGGCGTTCAACTTTGCCGCGATGTCGTCTTACGTCAACTTTTCCTTCATTTACCACATCCGATTCTCCGCCTTTGCCGGCGAGCACGGCAGCCTGTCGGACGGCCTCGCCGAGACCTTTTACTTCTACTCGCAGAACCTGCCTACGGTCGCGCTGTTGATGCCGCGCGCCGCGCTGTGCTTGGCGTTGCTTTTCGACTTCTCCTCTCCCGATCCCAACGTCCTCACCCTTGCGGATGCAGGCCTCAGCCGCCGGGACGGGACGTTCTTCCGCGCTGATGGGACGCTGACGGACTATGCGCGCGGCGTGCTCGTCGCGAATGCTGCTTGGACGGCATGGCGCATGCTCGTTCTCCTGATAAGCTGGTACGTCACACACGTGCTGTTGCCATCGGAACCGGGCTAACACTATTCTTTCTGCAGGGCCGGTCTATGGGTCCTCAGCGGACAAGGCTGCGCCGGGCTGTGTGGGCCGCGGTACCGGTGGGAGGAGGAGGACGCGGAGAAGGCGGCGGCGGCGCTGCACGACAACGTCTCGGACCTGGACACGCTGCCGTGGTCGTGGAAGGAGTGCACGATCCTCCGCGTCAAGGAGGCATATGACTTCTGTCTGACGAACAAGCCGTCCGCGCTCGGGAAGGAGAAGGACATGGGGAAGGGCCCGGGGAAGGAGACGCCACAGCCAGCGGCGCCGTTGGAGGGCCTCGAGCGCATCTTCGCGGCGGTGGGGCTGCCGTCGACTCCACTGGCCGCGCGCCGCGGGATCCTGTCGGAGGAGCTGTTCGAGAGCCCGCGGCATACGCCGGAGCTGGAGCACAAGGACGCGGACAAGGCGGCCGGCGGGGTGCCCGAGCTGTCGAGCATCATTCCGCCGGTCAGCGCGGTGCAGCAGAAGGAGCGGACGGGGGCGGACCCGAGTGGCCCGCTGATGTCGCTGCCGTACCCGTTCACGGGGTACGGCGCACAGGTGTCCTCGGAGGACGTCGTGCCGTTCCCGCCGTCGCCGGGGATGGAGGACAAGGACATCGCGACGGAAGGGGAGGAGACGCACCATACGGGCGAGGAGGACGAGGATGGCGAGGGCGAGGAGGAGGAAGAGGAGGAAGAGGAAGAGGAGGATGAGAGCGAAGTGCCGTCGTCGGAGAGACGCACGTCTGGATCCATGTCGAGCTTGGGCCGGCCTGTCGTCTCGCGCTACCCGTTCCAGTTCCGTCGGCCCCGCGGCAGCGTCTCGTCTGCTTCGCACATGAGCCCGCAGACGCACTCGACCCCACACTCGACGCAGTCCCGGTCGACGCAGTCACGCTCCACGCGTCACTCGCGCTCCACGCAGTCCACGGGCAATGTCGAGTCGTCGGACTCGCACTCACACTCACCACGCTCGAACACGAGCTCGAACGCGAGCCCGCACCATTCCAGCTTCAGCGGGAGCATCATCCCCATGCCCCCGCGGCATCCCCAAGCACAGGCAGGAGGACAAAGGCGAGCGAGAGCAGGGACCGTGCCCATTCCCATCCCTCCCGCGTCCCCAGGCTCTCCCTCGCCCGTCGTGTTTCCCGGCGGGCGGCCACGCGCGCGCACACGCACAGAGAGCATGCTCACGGACCCCTCCGCCACGTTCGGCCCCATCCCGATCGGCTCGTTCGAGTTCGACGGCGAAGACGATGATGACGACGACCATGTGTACGAACACGACCTCAACGACGAGTCGATCATCGAGGTGCCCGAGGCGGAAGGCTCCATCGAGGAGGCCGAGCGCCAGGACAGCGTCGGCCTGCTCTCCGCCGCCCGAGCCCGCGCGCGTCCCTCGCGAACCTGCGCCACCGCGCGAGCGGGCTCTCGCACCGCCGCTCGAACGGCTCGCGCTCCGGATCCGGCGCGTCCGCGCCGCACTCGCACTCGCGCGCTCGCGGACGAACTCGAATTCGCGTTCGAGGACGAACTCGGGGACGTCGCTGTCGGACGCGGCGCGGTCGCGGGCGCAGTCGCTGATCCAGTCGCTCGGGGCGGCGTCGCGGTCGTCGCTGGACCTGGTGCTGGTGCGGTCGCGGGCGAACTCGCTCGTGCGGCTGCCGGACTCGGACTCGCCGTCCGGGTACGCGTCGGCGTCGACGTCGTCCGAGGCGGTGCTGTCGAGCCCCGAGAACCACACGTTCGGGCACCCGCTGCGCGAGCAGTGGCGCGCGGAGGAGGGGCTGCACGAGATGGAGGACATTGCGGAGGCGGGGGCGGAGGCGAACGTCCCGTTGCCGTCGTCGTCGTCGTCGTCGTCGTCTGGGGAGGGTGACGAGGAGACAGGGATGGAGAGAGATGCATACGACGCGGTCGGCGCTGTCGCAGGAGAGCGAGGTGAGCTTGGCGACAGAGCGCGGCGGGATGCCCATCGCGCGCGCGCAGGCGGTCGCGATCGAGAGCAGGCCGGACTTGAGCACGGCGCCGCAGTCGTTCATCACGACGCCGACGACGAGGGAGGACACGACGAGCAGCTCGGGGCGGACGCAGAGGACTTGGGGCACGATGGACCACTATCCGCAAGCGGATTGGCAGCCCCGGTGATCCGGACTTGAATGCTCTCGTCCTTCGCGCGATACCCTCACCCTCCATTCGCCATTTCTCTGCGATCGCTGCGTGCACGGACTTCGTGGATGGAACCGCTTCCGGGGCCTTCTTGGACGGCTGCCCGAGGCGCGTTTTTGCCCGGGGCCGTAACCTGTTGACCGTCTGTTACTGTTATTTTGCTGGATCTGTTCCTTGTTTATACTTACATCTATTCTTGCATATTCATCGTGACACTCCGTATCCTCATAGAGCACTTGCATTCCATTTGTTGCATACTTAGTGTCCTACCATCCATCCCCCCTTCCTCTGCCTCTTCCCTCGTCCCTCTTGCCATTGCCCGTACCCCCTCCACACCTTCCTGCTTGCCATTCGCGTGCTCTGTAATCTACAAAAGCCACATCCTCCTCCCCTATCCCATACCACCCACCGAACTTCATGCATCTACGATACGTTACGCGACACCCCAACAGTACCGTGCGTTCCGGCTTTGGCAGTCTGCGGCTAGTTTTGCCAGGTTTGGCTGTGCATACTGTGATGAGAGGCCCTTGCTGGGATGCTAGTTACCGTTTGTGAAAACAACAGTAGTAATAAAACAGTACTTTGATTTTGTTTCCGTCGGCCTCGTGTGTGCATGATGTCATTGTTACCGTTGTGTTCAGAAGGCGGCTCTGCCTCGACGGCTTTCGTGAATATAAAAGGCTTGTACGATTGTTGGCGGAGGCTGCATTCAGCGTTTAAGCTCGGTTAGGGGATGGTCATCACTACGCCTGCCATATCGGGAGGCGATGGAGCCATGTGGCGGCGTTGAGTTGACAAACATGGCTCTTTCCATACTCTCCCTACGTCACGCTCTCCCGGCCTAGCTATAATACCTCCTTTTCCCGCTGTTTCCCAGTTTCTTCCCCTCTCATCTGCCCTGTTCTCTGGCAGGACCGCCTGATCCTACTTCGGACAGCGCGGGCAACGGACAACGCAAGTTACTCAACCTAGACCAGGCCGACGACCGAACAGGCGCACGGCAATTGCAACGCAACTTCACAGGCGCCAGCCTCCATTCCGAAACGCCGCCAACGGGGCATCGCCAGGACAGCGAATTGCCCGCCGCAACCCGCGCGGATGGTTCACCGACCAGCCGACTCCCGACTCCTGACCAGCCTCCTGAACCACGAGAAGGACTACTCGAAACACCTCTCCATCCTCCTCGACTACTCCCATGCCTCCCTCGCGTCCTTCTCCGCCTATGCCTCCGCCTCTAGTCCTCCGACCTCCCAGGTGATCATCGCCGTCGCGGGCGCACTCACTGGTGCGGACGATGCGCTGCGGAGCTTACGCGGCGGCGGTGCAGCGATGGCAGGACCAGCTCAAGGCGTTGAAGACTATGGAGGATGACGTTGGAAACATCATGCGCGACCGCGAGATTTTGTGAGTCCTTCCCCGCCATGGTGCCTATGCTCGGTTTGTTGAACAGAAGCCTCTCTGTACCTAACAGGGTGACACGCCTCATTAAGGCGTCCAAGAAGCCCTCCCGGGACACCAGCTCACTCCTCGGAGGGACGTCCTCCCCGTCTGGCTCGTCGCTCAACATAACGAAGCCTGAGGTGCAGATCGGGCAGAAGCTTTCGACGGCCCAGGCGGAGCTGCAGGCGTGCGAGGCGCACCTCGCGGCGAAGGAACAGGAGCTGAGCGCGTTCCGTGCGCACACGATCAGGTCCGGCCTCGAGGCGCGGTGCAAGGCGATGGTGGAGTGCGGCTGGGCGTGGGGAGAGATGGGCAAGGAGGGTATGCGCGCCCTGGAGGGCTTGGATACGTCAAACGGATATGGTACGTCCTATTTCCGGTTTTTTTCAACCACATTTGCGTCTCTACGCGTGAAGGCATGCGATCGCGCTTCAAAGCTTCACGCCTTCCTCAGCGCCCGTACCGTATGAATGCGCAGATCTGAGCATGCTAATTCGCGTCGACGCGTGGCCCCCCTATCACGTACACTCAGTCGTTTCACTACTCCGCGTGCATCGCTCCTGCGCCGAACTTCAGATATTTGGAAGAGGTTGCTAACTCTTCGTTATAGGCAGCCCTTCCATGCATCCGTATCTTCATCCGGGCCTTAATGACCACGATAAGGCTGGGTCTGACGTCTCGTCTATAGCGCCCTCTCAATCCGCGTCGCAAATAGGCCACAGTTCACCGCCTGGTACCCTTGTCGACCCGACATGGCGCTCCGCATCCCCTCTACCTCGTTCAAAATCTCCACAACAATACACCCTTCATATTCCACCCGCGCACTCCATCTCGGAATACACCGTTCCGAATGGGGCGGCGCACCCGGCGACAATTGTCGAGGAAGGAGGCAGTAGCGAGGACGAAAACGAGAACCCTGAAGGCGTCCAGTTCGAAATGCACGAGAATCCACGGTTCGCTAAGGGCAAGGGGGCGAAATCAACACCTCCGTCACGCCACCACTCGTTCTCCCTCCGCCATCCGAAGACTAGCGATTCATATTCAACGCGCAGTGAATCCCCGACGAAGCGGCGGGGTGTGCTCGGCAGCTTGGCGGCGCTCTTCCACGTCGGCGGTTCGCGCGGGTCCGACGTCGAGTCTCCGAATGGGTCGCCCTCCAAGAATGCCCGCTGGAGGACACGGACGGACCAGAACCTGGTGGCCGTGCAGCGCGGGGACAGCTCGGAGGATGACATGCGGGCCAGTCCATCGTCTCCCGCGAAGAATGCCGAGGAAGACGCGGAGCTGGCCAAGCTGAGGAAGCGTACAAAGAGGGGCTCTGTCCAGGCTCCACGACCTTCGCGGATGGCGCCGGAGGCCGACAAGGGGTACGCGAGCGACACGGTGGTCAGCAAAACTACTCGTCCTCGCAAACGGACGGTGTCGAAGCCGCCGGATATTGACGGGATAGGAGGTTCGTTGAGGATCCCGGGTGAGGCTGGTCCGTCAGCGCATCGGCTGAAGAAGGCGGGCCCACCAGTCGCAGTATCGCCCTCGTTGTCGCGCAACTCGTCGATGTCGAAGCAGTCGGTGATCAGCGCTGCGAGCGCACCCCCACGGGTATCGCCTACGTCACAGGCGGCGCTCGGACGCGCGAGGTCGGACTCGACGCGAAAACGGACTGCGTCGTTGAACGACCAACCATCGAAGGCGGGCCCCAGCCACAAACGAACGGCGTCGGCGTCGACCCCTAACGGAGCCTCCCCGCCAGCAGCCCGCCCTCTCGTCACGACCGCAAGCGGCGAACCGAGTCTGATGAGCATCGTCGAGGGCATCTCGCGCATGAACAGGGAGGCCGCCTTCAAGCAGGACCCGAACCGTATGCTCTTCGTCCCACAGGCCCCCGGACCTATCAACATCGCGTACAGCGAGAGCATGGGGGAGCTCCCTGTCATCCGTGCGACCCCGCCCACACCTGCGGCTCCCTCGCCCCCCAGCCCCAGCCCCAGCCTCAGCCAAATGGGGCTGCGCACCCGAGGAAGAAGGAGGGTCAGCAGCAGAAGCCGCAGGAAAACAACTACCGGAATTCGCTGCTGCTCTCGGCGTCGATGTCCGCGCCGACCCTGCCCCTATCTGCGTCTGACAACCACGCGAAGGCCGGGTCGTCGAAGCCGCTCCCGACCAGTCCTAGTATGAAGATGCCTCTTCGGTCCGCGTTGCGCAACCCGAGCCGCTCGCCTTCGCCCAATGCTCCCACGAGCACCTCAGTGAATGGAGCAATCCCACAGGCTACGCCGGTCAATGCGCCAGCGCAGGCCCCAGTAACAGTCAATGGTGTCGTGCACCCGCAGCCTGCACCCGCTCCATCACCCGCCGTTCCAGCGACCATTGCCGAGCGTGTACCAATGAAACGTCGGGAGAGCGACGAGACGTCGATATCGTCGTACGAGACGAGTCGGGAAGTGTTTGTCGACGGCGACGAGGACGAAGCCGAGTCCGAGGAATCCCCTCCTCTCCCTCCAATCCCTCTGCCAACGACCGCGAACGGTCCCACGTCCGCCGTCGCATTCCAGAACGGCGACGCCCGCCAACAGGACGGGAGCGATCTCTCGCACTCGACCGCGTCGACCGCGGTCGTCCAGCCTGCCGTGGCGCAGCCCGAGCCGCCCAGGCGACGGAAGAGCGTGCGGATGTCGCTGCCGCCGACGTTCTCGACGACGCCGCCCGCGATCGACGACACGGACGAGGGCGAGCGGGAGCGGAGGCAGCCGTGGGCTCCCTCGGCGGCGGCGCAGCGCGGAGTGTGGGGCTCGCGGATCGAGGAGGTGAGCCAGCGGGACATGTGGGCGGACAGCGACGAGGAGGAGGATGCGGAGTACAGCGCGGCGAAGAGGATGCTGGCGCGGTTTGGGGGCGCGCGGGCGGTGAGCGGATGGGGTCGGTGAGTGTTGAACGTTGAAACGTTGACGGACCGGCCGCCTGGGGTGCGGGTGCGCGTTTATTGCTTGTTTAAGTTTTGGTGGGATCGGTTTTTCTTTCTTCTCTCGGTTGGCGTGCGCGTCTTATTTTCTTAGGCACTTGCCGTCCTTGTTTTGCGATGACTCCAGATGTGTTGGAAAGGATCTCTGTTTAATGGTCTGTTTGTACTGGCCTGGTTTGGTTTGTGGGATCGTCGTACGTCGAGTCTGTGTGTAGTATAGGCGCCCTTATATTTTACCGTAGCTTGTCCCTGTAATACTATCAAGACGTGGTCCCCCAAACCAAGCCTGCGCGCGTTGGACGGTCCAGAGGCCAGAGGGGCTGGTCAGAGCGGGCTGTTACGTAATGAGGTTGTTTGGCGCCGTGGCTGGAGGGAGTTTGGCGTCGTGGGCGACGTCGCTCCTTGCCCGCGAACCACTCGCATAACCGCAGACACTACCCCCCATCGACGCGCATACACTCATACACGACATGGCTGACCACGAGCCGGGGACGTCCCAGGACGCTGAGCCCAAGCAGGAGGACGCTAACGCGCCCATCAATATCAAGGTACGTTCCACCGTGTCCAGCATCGTTTCAACCCCACAAGTGGCTCTGCCTTCGCGTACGAATGGCGGGCGCAGCGTCGGTGTTCGGGAGAAGTGGACGTCCGTTTGGCCATGACCGTAGTGCTGATTGGTTCCGCTTCTATGACACACAGGTGACAACGCAGAATGGCGAGGAGGTCTTCTTCAAGATCAAGAGGAATACGAAGCTGAGCAAGCTTCAAGGCGCATACGCGAACAAGGTCGGAAAGGATGTCGGCAGTATTCGGTGAGTCTTTATTTTTTTCATCTTTCCTGCACCTCTGTGCCGTCCTCGCGGCATCCGTCGACTTTCTCTCGTACGAGAACGGGCGGGACAGGAGAGATCGACGGATCAGCATCGCGGTGCTTCTGGGCTTGGAAGCCTGGAAGGCGGGTTTGAATGGGGTGCTGACGGCCTGCCTTGTCGTTTTTACGTTGCAGATTCCTCTACGACGGTAACAGGATAGCCGACGATGACACGCCAGCGTCCTTGGAAATGGAGGACAACGGTATGTCACCTTTTGGCCGAGCTCGTTCCTCCTATCGTCGCTGACTCGTTCGCGCTTCTTCCGTCAGACTCGATCGATGTTATGGTAGAACGTGAGTGTGCTCCCCAACTATGCCCGTTTGTTCTTTGACTAACTTCGTCATGATCTGCAGAGGTCGGTGGGTCGGCGTAACGAAAAGGACTTCAACCGCAGTTTCGCTTCCTCTTGTGTCCGCCCTCAAACCCCCTTGTGTATCACTGTGCTTTCCTCCGCGTCTTGTTGTCGTATGTGAAGTCATAATTCAATGTATCATCTTCCGACTTGGCCATTACGGAAGTTTGAGCTTGCGATCTGTTTGCCGATGGGGATGGGCTGTACAGCTGTCAAGCTGCAGCTAGAATTGCGGTCAAACAAGGCAAGATGGCGCTGCCCAACGATGTGTCAATTATTCTCAGGTGAATCCATATAACGCTTCGACCGTCGCGACGCTTAACAGTGTTATCTAGGTTACCCATTGGCCTCCCTTTCTTCCTCCCCGGATGGGAGAGAAGTATGGATAACCTCTCAATGCCGTCTTCGACACTAATGGCAGCAAATTGGCTCAGCTGGCACGGAATGTTCATGGCTCTGGATCTTGGGGCAAATGGCGGTATTGGCCATGGTACTTCCTGAGGAATGCCTCGGAAAGGACCGGTTCGGAGCGTTCAACTGCAGCCGAATAACAGACCACGGCTGAAACTGCGACACATTGGACCAAGATCGAACGGGCCGTTCTAGTCGTGTAAGCCGCCAAAGTCAAGAGAACGTCGGTGGTACTCTTGCAGTTGTTTGCAGCAGCGGCGACGACACCACCATCTTCCCCTTGCTCCGAATCTCCTTCATGTGGCAGACAATACTTTCCCTTGCTCAGCTTGCGCGTAGGGTACTATGCTGCCTGAGCAGTCCCGTTGACGATCCGGTAACTATCCGGTTCTTCCTTGCACATGCGACCCGCACCTTCGGGCCACACCAAGTTGTCCACCAAGAACCATATCACCGCTTTCAACTTCGTGAGGAAGAGCTCAACTTTGCGTCGATCCGGAGGGAAGTTGTTCAGTTCGCGGGCAGCAAGTTTCCGGGTAGGTTTCCTGTTTATTCAGAACTGCGCATATTCCAGGTACGTCGCTGTCTACTTGAACGTTCTACAGCTTCTTACCTCTGTTTACTAGGTTACGGCCGCGGGCGGGGTTTCCCGACCTGCGCGGTTCATCGAGCGCCTAAGCCGCGAGGATGCCTCCTTGCTCACGGCGACCTCGCAAATCCAATACCAATCCAATGTCGTAGACATAGTAGCGGTATACGGTACGCGATCCTTCCTCACGAAGCTAACTAGTACTGAGGATCCAATCCCCGTAGTGGATAATCTAGTACCTGCGATTCCCTCTGGAGTCAACCTTGCACAGCACGTAAGCACGTCGTTCGTTACGCGTTCGTCCGACTTCAACTTATACTGCACAACCAGAGAGGGAAAAAAATATCGCCCACGCCAAAGAGGCATTAGCCCCCTCGGACCTGTCGAAGGACCTTCGTACGGCGATCAGCCGTCACTACGTCGTTATAGGACGCCCTTTGGACGTCACGGCTCCAGATCCATCCATATTCTCTCCTCCCATGGCGTACCTCTCCCAAGCGCTGAACGAGCCTCCCTCCAACCCTGACGGCGACATACTGGACACGGTTACCCAACTGTTCTCCTTGTCTAGCGCGACCTACGATACCGAGCTGGCTCGCTCCATCGCCATACGTCCCATCATTGAGAAGCTTTTCAAGGTCGACCTCGTCCCAGAGTTCCAAGTCTTGTTTGGGGAGCATGACGAGGAGCATCACTCAGCTGCGCCCGGCAGAAAGCGCCCACGCCAGAGCGCTTCCCATGGTGCGCGCGTTGATGGCGTGGTATTCACTATCATACAGGAAGGTGTTCGTGCCTGTCGCGTCATCCTAGAGTTCAAAAACGAACTGGGGATGGCTGGGGCCGGGGATTTTCAAGTCGCGGCGACACATGAAGTTCATGGTGCATCCGAGCGTACGTCCTGTTTCAGACGATGGCCTCTTCATATACCCAATGACGGTTTTCCAGTTCGCCCGCATCAGTGAAAGGACCCCCTGTCCGACCATCCTATTCGGCCTCTCGGGTACCGCTATGTACATCGCGTATGCCATCCTGGCTGATGCATTCATCGCCACACCGATCGACAACATTGGTTCCCACTCGGTGGCGTCACTCGCGCGCAACGGCGTACCAATATATGCAACCTCGCCAGGATTGTTCCAGCCGTGCGAGACGCGATTGAGGGCCTCCAGACGTTCTACACGGGACTCCACTCCACACCCACTAGCACGCATCCCCCTCCCTACCTCCCCAACCCAACGCCAGTCGATCCCGCGAATTCGCGGATCAGCGACCTGAAGTTCATCGATAAGCTCAACCGGATCCATCGCGATCGCTGTTCCGTGCGACCTTTGGAGTCCAGGACGCGATCGTCAAGTTCTGCGACGGCTACGGTGACAAGGCTCACAAGAGACTCGCCGACAACAAACTGGCCCCTCAGCTGCTTCACACGAGGGTCTCGTGGGAGGGCTTACTATGGTCGTCATGGCGTTCCACCCGGAAATGACTACCGGCGTATGACAAGTACTTCGGTGGCGAACTCCCCGAAAGTGTCAGTGTCAAAAGGAGGTAGACAGGGCCCTAGATCTCCTCCATACGACGGTTCGAGAGGATCCCTTCGTTCATGGAGATCTTTCTCGGGAAAATATTCTAGTCCCGCGGGATGCGAATCGACACACACCCGTCCATATCGTGGGGTTTCGTTGGTCCGGAAAGGCTGGTGACACGCGTTATCCTTGTGATGTGTTCTTGAACGAATCTCGTGGTCCTCGGGTAGGCCGGAGGCCCAACCAAGAGATTACGAACGAGCATGATGAGCAGATGCGGGACAGTTTGTTGATAACGTATGTCTAGAATATTCATACATGGGGAACTACGAGCGCAATGAAATGCACAAGAGGCCAGCGACCCCCAAGTATTGCCACTTGTACCACCTCAGCGAGGCGAACGGTAAGTTTGTGGGTGAGGTTGACTAGAATTGGACCCTTTTCTGACGTGGAGGAGCAGGCGGGACTGCAGGAATGTGGTGGTGATGGGCAAGAAGCGGACTCCGACGGAGATGGCGGGAACGCTGGCATGCCGAGTGCAGATGAAGACAGGATCTGTTCACTGCAGAACCGAGAGAAGAATTGCTACGAATTTTGAACTTGGCGTGTGCGGAACGTCTGGGGATGATATGACCGTTATACAACCGAAGGCAGGCGCTTGGAGGGTTGCTTTTCGAAGTCCTTATCTCAGTGCTCGTGAACAACACCTATGGCACCTACAGCGCACGAACAGACCACGTCAATGAGTAATTACTCCAAGGCGGCTGTTCGCCTGTTGGTTGTTCACCCACCTTGGTGGACTAACTCCGAGTATGTTGCTGCTACTGGCACTCCCAGTTTCTCGCTAATCTCACCTCCACTCAACCCCCGCGCGCGCAGTTGCTTCGTACAGTCTGCGAGATCCCTGAGACGAGTGCAACATGGGGACCAATCCCACCAGAGATCGAGGTCGAGGTCCACCAGAACAGCCCCCCTGTCCCCGCGGTGTCGGATGCAGGCGTGTACTGCCTCGTACACGGCCGTACACCCCATGCAGACGACGCTGACATGCGTCAGGCTTGGGCAGGCAACCGAACCGCCAGTGTCGCCCGCAGATGCGGCATGGAGCCCGAGAAACGCGTTCTCCATCCCGACGTCAGTCTGGAGCCCAAACCCCTTGAGGGACAGCCGCTCCAGGAGGACGAACGTCCGGAAGACGCCTACCCACGCGTCCACCGAGTCGGGGAGAACCTTGCAGATCTCAAGGGACGTCAGCGGTGCG
The DNA here is from genome assembly GCA_026283605.1 of Ganoderma lingzhi. NCBI lineage: Eukaryota > Fungi > Basidiomycota > Agaricomycetes > Polyporales > Polyporaceae > Ganoderma > Ganoderma lingzhi. The sequence continues at coordinate 165,958 of JAPJYM010000029.1, read as the reverse complement.
CGCCCCAGAAACCGGGTGAGGTCCGCCACCGACCCCCACCGCGGGGGCACAGCCGGAAGACCGCCACCGGGGAGATTTGGAGGAGAGAGTCTCATGACCAACCCCAGTGCGGAAGGCGGGGCGGCGGTGATTTCGACCGTGTCGCTACCAAGAGCCATCCACATTTGGACCTCCTTGGCCATGGCCAACGGCTCGAGCGTGGCCGCGTGGTTCGGGGGGAGCATGGCGGCGACGGAGCGGGCACGGGCACCGTCGGAGGGGGGTGCTTGCACGTCCGCGTCCTCGGCGTCTGCACATATCCCAAGGCTGACGGACGGACGGATGTGGAACTGTGCGAGGAAGCGGGAGGTGCGGACAGCCCCGTGTCGGGTCAAGCTGAACCTGTCGAGATGCGGCAAGGATATGAGCGGCCGCCATGGGACCGGGTCCCGTTTCGCCCAGTCGCCCGAGAGGTGATTGAGAGTGTTCGACAGGCACAAACATTCGAGCGCAGTGCAAGACGCGAGCACGTCAAGGAAGCGGTCGCAAGAGAGATTGTGGGTGCATGTTGTAAGCGAGAGTTCTCGCAGTTGCCGGTAGAAGGGAGCATCTTGAGGTGCCACTATTCCGGTCAGCGCGAGACTGCGAAGACGGGGGAAGCGTTGGCAGGTAAGCTCGACATCGATCGGAAGGTAGTACGGCCGACGCATAGCATGGGTGATGTCGAAGTCGAGCGTTTCCAGTCCGCGCATTCCGTTGCCAAACAGAAGCGGAAGTGCCGCGAGAACGTCCGGGTCCATGCCGTCGCCCTGATATCTTTGGTTGTGGAGTATGAAGTAGAAATTTCGGATACGATGACAGATGCGCGGATACACATCCCTGAGGTAGCGGTATGCATCCTTGAAGTGCTCTATGCGACGCTCCTGCTGCCAATATGGTATTTTTGCCAAGAGATCGACAGGAGCTGCGACGGAACGAGCAAGGCAAAGCTCGGTCCATTCGGTGGCGCCTGTGAGGTCGACCCAGAGCCAGAACACCGGTGTGCCGACGATGACTTCGCGCCAGCGTCGACAGACCATCATGAGTCTCCAGAATTCCGGCCTCGGTTTTTCAACCAGCTTTCGTAGAGACATGAAACCGGACCACGTGGCTAGGTTGACCATATGAAGCCTGAAGACCTGGATGAGCAGCTCGTTGGGAAGCCGGTTAATGACGAGCGAGCGGTTCCAGAGTATCCTGAACTGAAGTCGTTCGAAAGAGAGCGCTTTGACAATCGCCTCCTTCGATACGTGTTTCCACGATCCGGCGAGCTATCTCGTGACGGAGGTCGTAGGGAGTAGACTGACTCCAGTAATCCGATGTCGTGAGTGTAGACACGGGCAAGGAGGCACGCGCAGCGGTAGACTGCGTGTCCGTCTGCTATACGTGTAAGCCATGGGCGCACAAAGCGATCATCAGCACCATAATCGCCTGCTTGATGGTTTAATCGCTTACTATTTTGAGCTTGAGCTTCATCGTGGTAACGAGTACGTGTACCGTAGAACACGGGAGGACGGAGGCGAGGTCAGGAGGATCGGAGAGGAGTAAGTACTTGATAGAGGACAGTCAGGGGTGAGGCGGCAGTTGGAGCTGAGTGACGCCCGACTGCGTGGGGATTTCTATTTCTCTACATGCTAAACTGGCAGCACCATAAGACAGGCAGCAAAGTTTCTTAAGCAAACCAACAGCAATTTTACCTTGCGCAGTGAACAAGACTGCACGGTTAGTTGGTCGCCTCTCATCCTTTGGCAATGGCTTGATTCGGATCCGGCTTTAAGTTCCAGTTTTATCACGAAAAAACCATCGTACGGGCTGGATTATTAGCGGAAATGCCACGACGGAGAGATAGGACGCACCGAGACAGACATGAGTACTGTACGCCTGAGCTCAGAGGGGCCGAGCCTGTCTTCAAGTTGCTGACGCCGGCCCACACTGCACGCACTTCGTCGGGCCTCCTCTGCTTACTCGGCGCTCGTTCAACTCTACTCGCGTTCCTCTCAACTGGATGACGCCTTCACCCGCTACCGTCGCTTCGGCGACGTCGCTCCCCTTTGCCACTTCGGCTGCGGTGCCCTTGAGACGCCTCACCACCTCTTCGTTTCGTGCCCCCGATTTGCTGGCCTCCGCGATGATGCTCGTGCTGCGGTTGTCCATGACACGTCCTCGTTGCTCGCCGCAACGGAAACCCCACTCCCTCGGGACGTGATCCTCCGCACCGCACGCGCCCTATTCGTCGACGATCGCAACGTCTGGCCACAATTCTTATCCCACTACTACTACGGCACGATGCCCGCTCTTCCCGCCGTGTCCACAGTAACAGGGGCCGAAACCCCCATACGGCGTCTCCTCTAGGCTCGCATCGCCGCACTCTGGCATTCTGCTTCCATCCAGTTGACAGCTCGCATCTGGGGTTCCTATAGACGAGCAGTTTTCCCTTTCTCGTCTTATTCCAAGCCGTCTCTTTCTCTCCCTCCCCATCTCTCTCACTTGTTGTAGTACGACCTACTGTACGGCGCTCCGGCGTCACGTTCTCACGCTTCTATTGGGCCGGCGAGGTACCTACTTTACTTTAGCTTACCTGAGCTATTTTTCATAGCGTAGCCGGTTCTATCAAATCAGTTCTCAGTTCTCGTCAGGCTCAAAGCTGATCAATGATCCCACGCAGTGTCTGAGGCCTGAGGCCTGAGGCGCCGTGTAGTGTCCTTGAGACAAGTCCGAGTCTGAGCTTTGAGGTTAGCGTTCATCGACGCTTACTGCGCGGGCGCCAGTACGAGGTCTGAGTCGGCTTTTGCCGAGCCTTTCGATGTCGATTTCGGCACAACCGACTGAGGACTCGGACGTCGACCACAACAGCTCGTCCTGCTCTTTGCACCTGCCACGCTCGCCCCTTCAATCCGCGACATCTCTTCAGACGAATTCAACCAGCGACATGGCTTCGACACACTCCACGCCAATATACACCTTCGTGGCAGAACCCTGAGGACGGCTTTTGGCATCGGCTAGTATCGACGATGTTGATTGCCCCTTCCACGTACATCCTCATGTAAGGCTCCCTTTCACTCGCTGTGCTATTCATCTATCTAATAGTCCCTTCACATTAGCTTGCACGGCTCGAGACGGATAGCGGTCGGGCTGCTGCTTGCCAGCACCGTCGCGCTCTATCTCTCCATTCAAGTGTACTGCCAATGGGCAATCCTGCTCGAATTCTCCATCAACTCAAGCAAGCTTCTCGTCAACGCGGTCGGGCAGCTGCCCAGCCCATCCTCGTCCGAGCGCAGGTTCGCGATGGGCTTCAAGTCGGAGCGGCGCGCGCTTGCATCTTGACCGGCGTTTACTGAGTGGCCCTACTTCTTGTCCTGTTAGTATCAGTGCTCTGATTCGTCTGACCATCAATCGCAGGCGTGCGTCTGTGCGCGATCGTGTGGTGGCATGCACGGGTGCTTCACTTCGGGAACAAGAAGGTCCGCCACATCTGTTGCATCCTGTTCTCTAGTACCTTTGGTAGGCGGTTTTCCTGTACAGCCGCTCTGTCGCTTACTGATATCCGGTCTAGGGCTAGGAATCTTGTCAACCCAGAGATCAGGCATCGTGAATGATAATAAGCCTGGGAGCATCCCCATTGTTATGTTCATTGTTATGGCACGAGCACAGTCGACAGCCTCTGAAACTGCGGGACCACCCGTAGGCAACTAAATGTTCTCATTTTTTCGTTGCGGAGCTCAGGGTGCTGTGAGTCATATCCGATAGGCTGGTTGCCGCCGCGCGCGATGATACGCCGGCAACAACATAAGCGCATTCGGCGGCAGAGCGTGACGATACTCCCTTGGCATGCGGGCCCTATGCATTCTGTCTTCCCTTCCTGTCTCATCCTTTCTTTCCCCCAAGCTCAATGCTATCCCCATAGTCTCAGTCATCAATCTTTCTATGCTGCCACGCTCCCCACATTCCCCCTTTCCTCGCATTAACTCCGACCTCTCCCCCACCCTCGACCCAGCCGACGGTCATCGCAGAAGGCCACCGCGCCCTCCGCACTGTCATCATCACTCGCCATTTCCAGCGCATCTCTACCCTCACGCAGATATGAGGTTTGATCCCGCATGCGGAGGCAGGGGTATAGCACGACTTGAAGGTTCCGGTCGCATTGCGGCGCGCTGGAAGGTTTGATGTATCAGGGGGCCAAACAGACTTTTTATTCAGCAGGAAAGTTTCATTGCAGGCATCTTTGACAGAACCAGCGACTCGATGTGATGCCTTTTCGGCGCTGCTTCACGTATATAATCGCGGTGAATCCACTGGCCGCTCTATTATCAAGCTCGATGTCGCTGACCAATCTCCCAATCCCGTTTGTGCAGGCATGTGAGTCTCCTCCTTTGCCTGCCGAGTACAGCTAGCTCGGCAGCACTGCAGTCTTTGTATCTTATGTTTCTGACATGCCGGGGAAAGTGGACATAGGCAAACAATCCCGCGCCGGGGCGCTAGGGTTGCTCATCTACGATTATCGTGAGTCTGTTCTCGGCTTTGGTAAGCGATAGGCAATTCATGTTGTTTACCTATAGTAATCACCTTCGGTCTCGAGGTGTGTTTATATGGTCTCCCATCACTGCAATCATTGATCAAGCGTTATGGGTTAGGTTGACGTTGTATGGAGGCAAACTAAGCTATCACCACTCTCCTGGCTCTATCTTTTTGTACGTCGGGTTGCTCTATACTTATTTTTAAAGGCTGATACTCTTGCATTATGGAAGAACCGCTTCTTTCCTGTTGTTTGGCTGGTTATCGCTATGGGTTTGTCTATCATGAACCGTGACGTCTTCGTGGTCGCAGTGCTCATTCCACCACCTTAGTACCATTTACTCCCACAGGGGTTGTATCTTCCAAGGTACAGTTTAAAGTTTCCTTCTATCGCAATCTGGTTTGCGCTAAAGGGACATAAATAGGCGTACGTGACAGTCGACGTCGTTGAGGATTGGCCATTCACCCCATAATTCAGATGCATTATTTACCTGGCCACCGATGACTCGATCATCCTCGTTTCGACTCTATCAGTTCAAGGTACGAAGATCCACCTCACCTGCATGGCTGCCATCGCCCTGCTGATATTGTACCTATTCTAAAAGTGATCCTGCAGCTCCGCGTAAGTCATCTCTGCGTCTGTTCCGACCCTTGTTAGTACCTATGATGTCGAGGATAGGTCTACGCACTCTATCAGAAGAGCAAGCGAGTACAACTATTTCTGATATGTGGCTTTTTGGTCGAAATCGTAGTTATGGTGATATTCATTGGAATTACTTTCGCCAACATAAAGGGTGAGTATCACATTGATTGTACGCGCGTATCGGATGCGGCACTATCTCATGTCCCTACCCGACAGAATTGCCCGTCATTTCGACCCCCACCGGATGCTACTACACTGGGATATTCTCGATATCCGCACTTTTCTGGCTACCAGCATTGGTGTACGAGCCGATCTTGTGCCTCATGGTCGTGTGGAAGGCGCGAGAGGACCGCTGGTGGGGGCTTTTCAGGCGGCAGCAGCAGCAGCAGCGGACGACTGCTCTTGGCAAGGACAGCGCGTCCGGAAAGCTCATCCGGGTGTTTGCACGAGATAGGTACGTCACTCCGGCCGTCTCCGGGCCACGCATTGCTGATAGTGGTCTCTGAGTCTTAGTCTGATGTACTTCGTCGGGTGAGCCCCATGGCATACGTTGAACACGGCAATCTGGAGGCTGACGCGTGGCGTGCGGACCACTCCAGGATATTCATCGAGCTTGCCATCAACACTGCCATTTGGTCGCATTACAATCGGTACATAAATATCGTCGTGCCGTGCGTCCCTCCTCCCTATGTCCGTGCGCCGTTCAACCTAACGTGCGGGTCGCTTTACTAGGTGGTCCGGCGCGCTACCTTCTGTCCTTGGGTCACGCCTCTTCCTGCGCATGCGTGAAGCGATCTTGTTCCCGGAGCGATATGACAGTGATGTGATAGCGGCTACTTGGGGGACCGAGAGGGACCAGAGCACTGTCCGGTTTGCCAAGGCTTCGCAGCGACAGACCAGCCCGTTTCCATTCGGGCGCACCGCGGCAGTGGAAATTGGACGATATGAAGCTCAAAGTAGCGTCTAGGGAACCCTTGCCATATAGCCCCGTGTAGCGTGCTTTCAAGTGTTGGGCAGCTGCACGTAGACAAAGACCAGTACGGCGGCGGCCGTCGCGAGGGTGAATTGTTTATTTTCACGGAAATAAATTTTCCACCGTCAGTCGCTGCAGTTGATGTGCAGCAGGTTGTAGTCATGTATTGTAGGATAATGTATGGTCCGTACGTATTTTTTGGATCGTAATCTACATCTGCGCGGCTTTCCGACGGAGCTTGACATGCGTGCCAAAAACACTCCCAAGTCGTCGCAGAGCGCTCTTGGAGGACTCTTTGCCCATGCTCTCCTCTCTCAGACTCTCTGAGGCCCTCGCGTGGAGTGTGCAGGCCGCCGCGACACGTCCACTGTCGAACAGCGCAGCAATTTGTGCATCCCCTGTAGCGAGTCCGTCTTAGCGGCCGCTCCGATCGCACTGAGTACTCACCTTGGCGAGCTGGATCAGATGCCGCCGTTTCCAGGACTGCAAGCTCTTCAGCGCCATGCGCGTTGGTCACCACCAGCTCCAGTCGCCTCGTGCAGCCTACGATATCCTTGATAGCACACGCGCGACAGACAGCCGGGGGCAAGTTCATTCTGAGGAGATCCAGGTGGAGTCGCTCCAGAACGACCCCTCTGCTTCCGCGGTATGCGACGCAAGTGCGTATCGCCTCGTACGCTGGCGGGCTCCCAGAGCCGTAAACGCTGATATCCTTCAGGTTTGGGCAGGCCAGGCCTAGGGCCTCCGGTAAGCCGGGGTCCGTCGTCGTCGTTGTCGTCGACGCTGCATGCAGCCCAAGGAACACGTTCTCGATCCCGAGCGTATGGTCACGTCCCCGGACGCTCTCGACGGAGAGCCGCTCCAAGAGAGGGAAGGTCCTGAAGACACCCGCCCAGCTCGCGACCGCATCGGGGAGGACGTTGAGAATGTTGAGGGACGTCAAGGGGGAGCGCCCCAGAAATTCGACGAGCTCCCGCACCGAGCCCTGCCCGTAGTCCGACGGCGCGTAGCCAGGATCACAGAACACACCGTCCATGACGGTGAGCGCAACGTTCATGCTCACAGAGGCCGTCACGGCCATCTTAGGGGTGCGCTCCAGGTCGAGCAGGACCAACTTTGGGCCAGGGTTGGTATGCATGCACAACCTGATATCAGTCACCGTCGCCAGGGGCTCGAGAGTGAGGGCATGGCTGGAGGGAAGCCAACCGGCGAGAGCGAAGGCGCCATCCAGGGAACGAGCATCGACTTTGGCTCGTATATAGATACGCGCGGATGACCGAATGTGGACGTGTTCTAGGAATCGGGAGGTGCAGACCGCCCCGTGTCCCTGTATCATGAACGTGTCGAGGCGCGGAAACCATATCAATGGCCGGCGGGAGGCGCGGTCGTGTTGCTTCCAGTCGTCCGAGAAGCGGTCGAGAGTCTCCATCAGGGACAGCGATTCGAGTCGGGTGCATAGGGCGAGTGTGTCGAGAAATTGGTCGATTGAGAGACTGTGGGAGCATGTCGTGAGGGACAGCGTATGCAGATCCACGTACAGTGCAGTGTCCCGAGGCGATACCATTCCAGATAGAGTGAGACTTCGAAGGCGTGGCAAGTGTGTCAGGGTAAGGTCGACATCGATAGGGAAGCGGTTCGGCGTCCGAGGCCCCCCACCATCCCGCACGGCGAATTCCAGCGTCTCCAGGCTAGGCATCGAGGGAATTTCGCGGCCAAAGAGCACCCGAAACGACCAGTCAGGTTCCAGAATGCCGAAGCTAAACTGGGTGTCGACCACGAAGTGGAGGCTCCGGATACGATGAACGAGAGAATACGCAACCTCGAGGCGATCGGGGTTGCGCCATTCCGGTGCTCGTGCCCAGACATCGAGAGGGGTTTCGAGAGACCGAGCAAGGCAGAGCCCCGTCCAGTTTGTGTCCAAATATCGCAGGCTGACGAGGGACCAGAATGCCGGGGTTTCGATTATGATGTCCCGCCAGCGACGACACGTCCCCGTGAGTTTCAAGAAGCTGGGCGCAGTCCGGATCGTCGTGTATCCGCAGGCGGGGTACGGCGAACAGTGTACACAGGTGAAAATCTGAACGAGGAGTTCGTAGGGAAGCTGGTTAATGGGGAGCGAGCTGTTCCAGAGGATCTTGAATTCTAATCGCTCGCGGGAGATTGCATTGGCGACCTCCTCCATAGCACCCGGACTCCCGAGCCGTTGGGAGATCTCCTGACGTAGGACGTGGGGAGGAGACCGACTCCAGTATTCCGATGTCGTGAGGGTGGCCATCGGCGCCGAGGTCGGGTCCGAGTCTGCATGACGCTTCATCTGCGAGGGCTGTAAGCACGGACCGACAATTCGAAGGAAAGGCGGCGGCTTGCCTATCACGATGCCGCGGGAAAGACACGACAAGGACCAGCAAACATGCCAAAGTCATAGAGTCAGCAGGGTGAAATTGCGAATGTTTGAAAGGTGTGAAGACTTACTTACCTTAGGCTTAAGCAGTCTGGATTTAAGCGGCATGGTTGTCGGCGGGTCGAAATGAACTGTTTGCTAAGTTAAACGTGGACGTCGAAAAAGAGAGAGAAGAAAAAGGGGGTTCTTGGTACCAGACAGGGGTTGTTCCGCCGCATCCGTCGATCCAAATCCGCGGCAACCCTCGCCTGCGCTTGCTGTCTGTGCACTCTAACTCGTACCGATGGGAGCACGAGCGGGACCAAAACCGCACGCCACCAGGAGCCACATCAAATCAGTCGGCTTTTGCCGGAACCACAGCCTTGGCGCCAACTTCGATGGAGCCGGCCTGAGGGTTCACGCGCACAGTGAGCACCCACTGTTCAGAGTGTAGGTCCCTCGTAAACTCCGTTGTAGGTCCCTCATTTATGCAGACGGGGACTGTCAAGCAGAACACACGCTTTGAGGGATGAACACTTGAGCACAACGAAAGACTTGCTGGAAGGCTGTGCACCCTCACTGCGAGGCTGCCGCGTTCCGAAGCGGGCAAAGCTCATAGCCTGAGAGAAACATTCCAGCACTTTAGTTTGGTGCATCTCCGAGTCCAAGCCTCGATGTCCCCAATGATAGACTAATGACAAGATGCACTGGTGAAACGTTGCCATCTTGATAAACACATATACACGCATGCGACTTTTGCTCTTTCGGCACTTCATAAGGGTCCTTGAAATGCTACAGGTGCTCGACGCAACTCCGTATGTCCTTCCAACCTCGCCGTAACAAGTCCATCATCTCCTCCAAGTGCATTCGGATTCTGCACAAGGGGGACGAGAAAACAACGCTTCGCGAACACGATTTATTTGGTTCGGCGGAACTTCTTCAACACAAGTCGCCGTAGGTTCTTGAAGGGTCCGCGAAGGCCAATACACCTACCCTCTAACGCCTGCAAAGCCCAAGCGCCATTTGTCTCAGCATCGAAGGTAGCAGCAGCACCTTGTCGGCCATCTACAGATGCGTATGAGCGGGCCCCGCCTGACGAGTAAAACAAGTACGGCGTGCTCACCGTCGCGGCCGAGCACACGACTCTGCTCCGCCATCCTGGCCAACTCCACATGCCCATCCTCCTCTCTCTCGTCGAAACTGACCCTATTCAGGCTCAGCCGCCCCGTACAGTCCCCAATATCCTTAAGACACGCTCGACAGAGCTTCGTAGATGCCTCCCAAGCGTCGAAATACAGCGCGTGTTCCACCAGGAAGACACCCCTATCCCGGCGGAACCGGAAGCAAGTGCGCATCTCTTCGTACACCGCTGCAATCTCCACGCGAGACGCGTCCACATCGACGTACGCCAGGTTGGGGCAGGCCACCGTCCCGTCGGGATCAGGATCGGGGTCACGGTCGGGGTCGGAGCCCGAGTCGGAGCCGGAGTCGGGGTCGGGGTCGGCTGTGGACAGCGACGCCGCGTGCAGCCCGAGCAAGACATTCCTGATCGCGACTGCGCCGGCCTCGCAGGGCCTCTTCCCAGACCCTTGGACGGACAGCCGCTCCAGGCGGGGAACGCCCGGAACACCGCCGCCCACGCCGCCACCGTGTCGGGATAGACGTCAGACGCTGAGGGACGTCACGGGGGAGCGCCCCAGGAGCGCGGCGAGGTCGCCCACCGCGCCCCACCGCGACGGCGGCGCGTCATCATGATGAAGGCGACCGTGTGGGCTGAGAGGTCTGACCCTCATCTGCAGTTCGACGTGCGGGGGGTCCCAGGGGATGTAGTCCGTCAAGATCCTTGGCCGTGCTGGTGACGGACATGGTCATGTGGACTGTGCTCGCCGTGGCCAGAGGCTCGAGAGTGACGGCGGGGTCTGCTGGCAGCATGGCGACCATGGAGCGGGCGCCGTCGGGGCCGTCGACGTCCGCGTCCTCGGCGTCGGCTGATACTTCGAGACGCGCCGAGGGGTGGATATGGAGATGCGCGAGGAATTGGGCGGTGCAGACGGCGCCGTGGACATGTAACACGAGGAAGTCGAGGTGTGGAATGGATATCAACGGCCGCCGGCGAGAGGATGGGTCCCACTGCATCCAGTCACCCGACAGGCGATGGAGAGTGTCTTCCAGATGTAAGTCCGTGAGGCAAGTGCACGAGTCCAGCACGTCAAGGAAGGAGTCGAAGGAGAGCAAGTGCGTGCATGCTGTTAAAGAGAGTGCACGGAGTTGCGTGTAGAGAGAAGGGTCTCGTGGTGCCACCACTCGGGTGAGTGTAAGACATTGAAGGCGAGCAAAGCACTTCGAGGTAAGCTTGATGTCGACAAGAAACAGGAAACTGTAACACCGCTCATAATCAGAGATGGAGAAATAGAGATCCTCCAGGATAGGCATTCCGGTACCAAAAAAAACCAAGTGCTGCGACTACGTCTCTGCACTCCTTATCTTTGCCCAGAGAGGTGACTTTAAAGACAAGGCTCTGAATATGATAGACATGAGGGTACACAGCATTGAGGCTATAGAGGTCGTAGCATTTCTCTACTCTTACGTTGACGCTGATAGGAGCTGTGGCGGAATGAGCAAGGCAAAGCCCGGTCCATTGCGTGTTCTTTCGCAGGTCGAGAGCGCACCAGATCGTCCAGGTGTTGACTATGAGTTCCTGCCAGCGACGGCATACTGCCATGAGCATCCAGAATCTAATGGCCGGTGGCCACAACCATCTCGGTGTCGACGAGATCGTGAAGTGGTCACTGGAAAAGGCGAAGACATGAAGGAGGAGTTCAAAGGGAAGCTGGTTGATGGGGAGCGAGCAGTTCCAGAGGATCTTGAACTCAAGCCGTTCTTGCGAGATTGCCTTTACGATCTCCATCTGTGCCTGTGGCCCTGCTGCCATCCGTCGACGAATCTAAATCTTCTGACATAGGACATCCGGAGTATCCTGGCTCCAGTACTCCAATACGAGAGTCATGAAAGGAGGTGGGAGGGTTTGGGTGTCCGAAGGCTGACAATGCAGGCACAATGTTGTCACTGGCAGGATTGCATGACCGGACGTTTGATCATGGATCACTCACCATTTTAAGCTGAAGCGTTGTTATAGACATGCCCTGGCTTGTACTGTGCTGTGGGTACAGCAGGGTAGAAGTGGGAGTTAAAGAGGAAAGGAGGGCAACAGAGAGGAGTCCAGACTGAAAAGGAGTCCAGTCAGCGGGTCCGGTTCATTGCGGTGAAGCCCCGGGCAAGAATTTGGGAGTCTTATTCTTCTTGAGCATTTTCCCCAGACCTTGGATGGGGCTGTTGAATATGAAGATGGCACGAGAATCAGCGAAAGAAAGTAGACTGTAGGAGGCAGAGGTCGTTCAAGGCTGATGAGGCCAGGCACACCCCTGAATCGGCTTTTGCCGGAGACAACCACCCAAGCCTGCAACCAACACTAGGTCGGCTTTTGCCGGAGCCACTGACTCCCAGGGCAAGTCATCGTGGGACTAGATGGGGACCAATGATTTACGGTGAGCACCCACTGCCCAGAGCTCATACCTGTAACCTATCTGAAAACATGAAGCCGAAGATGCCACCCATGCTTGAAGAGATAAAAAGTTTTGGATAGATTCAGGTTACGTACATGCAGACTCACGCGACCGCCGGTATCGACCAAGACAGATCACTCCGACTTTGCCAAATATCGAGCACAAAGTTTGACCCGGCTATCAAAGTCCTTCATAAACAATGCAGACTATGGCCGCAGATAAATACATAGTGATAGCATCAATCAGGGTGTCAGTCCCAACCCCAGGCATAAATAATTGTCCGACTTCCACCGCAAAGCAACTCTACTCAGCAGCAGGGGGAGATGCCACGGGCAGGGCGGACATCGACGGAAACACAGCACCCGTCAGGACACCCGACGGTGGGGCTGGTGTCACCTGGGAAGAGAGGGAGGGGAGAGGAGAGAGGGGCAGCGAAGGCATAGAGATCGAGGTCGAGGTCGAGGTCATCGCATCGCTCGATCCTGCCAATGAGCTCGAGGGTGACAGGCTTGTGACGTATTCATCACCCGAATCCGTGAAGCTCGGCGCATCTGAATCGTCATCGGTGGTAGGCTCTGACTGTGTTTCTGTCGGGTCGGTGGCGGTGGTGGGGGAGGTGGCCAGGTCTGCCCCCACCCCCGCCCCCACCCCGCTCGCCGAGGCCTCGCTGGGCAAAGGAGTCTCCGGGCCAGGGGAGGGTGCGGTTACCGCATTTGTCACCGAGGGCTGGGCCGTTGTGATGGGCGTAGAGACGAGGGGAGTGGGGATGGTGATGGACAGTACCTGCGACTGCCGCTTCACAATCCTGTGAGGGTGCAGGTGGCCCAAAGCACCAACGGTGAGTGTTAGCGTGACCGCTCACACTTTGTCTGGACTGACATTCGCATTTGTCAGGCACCTCTACGGTCTCCGAGTCTGCTACCGCCTCCACAAACACCACTGTTTCTACCACTTCCACTTCATCGCTGACAACTGCTCTTTCGACATCCAGTGTCAATGCATCTGTGACCAGCAATGCGACTTTCCAATATGCATCCAGTTCTGCAATGACCTTCGTCCTGAGCCCCCCATTGTATGCGCAACCCATCATGCAGGTGTGCGAACGTCCTCGTGGATGCTCTGAGAAGGGTGATTCAGCAAGTGAGTCAAAGTGAGTGTTTGTGTCCTACCGTATCAGATACTGGAGTCTGACACAATGCACAGTCGACCACTACACAATTGTGAGCAATCGTGATGTATTCAGCACTGTTTCTAGGTGCAAAGTATTAGGGAAACGTACAGTAGCGCGTTTGGGGCAACGTATAGCGATTTTTGGTGACAATTACAAGAGTTTGAGCAGCCCTATGTTCAAAAGAAAGACTTGCCAAGTAGACCCACTGGGACCAACTCCCAGTCCAGTGGCAACGTGACTGTGTGCGAAGTTAGTACCGAGTGTGCTTCATAAGGTAAAAAAACACCGAATCGATGCCTCCTACCGTCCTCTGGCTACGCTTCGGTAGTGAACACCTAGTACAGGCATCGATACCAGGAGACAATCCCAAGTGGTACTGCATGGGGGTGGACACTGGCGGTGCTTGGGAGAGACTTCAAAGACAGCACGAGCGGCGAGCGCTTATACAGGGGGAATGATTCCGAAGGACGCAGAAGGCGGAGACTAAGTACACTTTCTGGAAGCCCACGGAATGGAGCTTCAAGGCAAGGTGAGGGTCGCCACTCCCGATGAGGTGTTGCATTTGGACAAGGATATTCACAGCATATAGGCCAAGGCCGCTGCCGTCAAGCTTTTATAACCACTGGCTGGCAGGGAGAAGCACGGTGTCAGTACCGATACACCAAATGAAGCGGACACGCTCACAAGTAAGGTAGCACACCACGGACATCCCGCTCTCTTTCCGGGGTTTCGAGCCGGAGTATATCGAGCTTCCTCTTTGCACAGTGTGCCATCAGCATGTAGTTTTTTGTGGCAATGTAAGACAGCCGCCAAACCAGCAAGTTGCAACATCGAAATGATGCCTCCATCTCCCCATATACAGAAGGGCTTATGTAGGTGGTCCAATGGATTGTGGAGGACGAGCAAACAAAAATATTACGAGGCAAGAGAATCCTTGTGTGTCACTATACAATTGTGCCTCCAACACAAGATTACAAGGCGAGCAGGATTGGTCAATGTGGCAGATAGAATTCAGAGAAGTTAGGGCACTGCTAGCGGAGCGTCGATGCTGGATAGCTAGTATGGAGGTGAATGGTGCGAGAGACTTCAAAGGTAGCTCAGACAGATCGTCACGGACCAGTCAGACTTCAGTTCACCCTTGAAGCTGAGCACTGAGATCTGAGAGTCGAGCGCAGGGTGGGAGATCTCTCCCGAATTGGCGGTGGGGCGCCCCGCTTATGTGGTCCTGCCTAATGTTGGAATTTATGTTATGTAAGCGAGCTTGCTCCGTGCTCGCGTCTCACTCAAATCCCTGTCTTGCCCGTCTTATATGGTTATGTCTTAGAGTATTGTTTACTCATGTATTTAGTACCGCGTGCATCGTTCGGGACTTTCCATCAGTGTTCAAATGCGACCCGCTTTCTCCCCCGTCTTCGCTGCTCCCACGCGCCCGTTCCTTCCCACACAAATGCGTCACCTCTGCCCGAAGGTTAATTCGTGCCCAACCCGGTGGTGGCGAAGCCATCACGATGACGACGATGACCCGGTAGCGTTCGAGGCTGCCCCACGACTACGACGACTAGGTGGTGTACGAGGCCATCACGCGATGAACCTGAATCGGTGGCGTACGAGGCCGCTGCGTGATGAACCAGAACACGGTAGCGTATGAGGCTACTATGATGACGAGCCTGACCAGTGGCGTACGAGGTCACTGTGACGATGACCATCTGTCCGGTGGGGCTGGAGCCACCCGATGATCATGACGATCATTAAACGTCGACGACCCCCGACCAGAACGCGACACGTACCGCATCCCATACCCCGGATCCCTCGATCCTTGCCTACGCGTCCCCGCGATGTCCACTGTCCTTGCCCCGCCGATAGTGTTGTCAGGTCCGGTCCAGTCCAGTCTTTTGACCCTAAAATTTAGGACCTAGGACTGGGACTGGGACAGGACAGGACTATTTTTGTAGGACCGGACCATAGACTGCAGTCTTGACAGGACTGCAGTCCTTTGAGGTTCTAGGACTGGTCAGAACTAGTCCTGGATCAATTCCGGTCCCGGACCAGTTGTAACCAGTCCCGGACTGGTCTGGACTGGTCAAACTTATGTAATACATATATGTATAGAGGCTATACAAACTTGATTTTCACATAAAAGAGACACTATACTAGTCATCGGAAAATCAAAGAGTATCTGAGAAGGTCTTATATAGGCCTACAAGGCATAATAAGGTCAATAATGCATGGAAGTTATATCATTCTTGTAAAGGGTTAGATAATGCAATATATAGCTAGGTGGGCACCGCGAAACGATATCTGGCGTAACGGAGGGAATCGGACTGACTTCGCATGCTCTCAGAGACGCCCCTTGGAAGCGAATATCTGACAGCGGTCAGAATGGTACTTCTGACATTGTCTGCTAAGTACGTTGTCAGTCTGATGGGGCTCTGATATTTGTCAGATATGGGCAGATAAGGGCGTTACAAGGGGTAGCCTGCCGGCATTCCCCAACCAGCCCTAATTCGGCATACCGGGCTCCCTCCAGTTTTCCGATGACTACTCGCAGTCCGAACTCAGCTTGATCCCCGCTTCCTTGCACCATACAGCATACACAGCATAATGCATCAATGCAATATGGCGGCGACAGCTCAAGTTGCCACCTATGTACCAGCCAGCACGCTGACCAGCAGTGGCCTTTTTCTTTGGATCCTCCCTATAGGCTCTGTGAGTCACATGTTTCGTTACTCAGTGACACGGTGCAACAACTCACTTGCAAATTTTGCACCACCGGCCTTTCTCAGTTATGGTAGACATGCTTCCATTGCTCGACTTCATCTTGAACACTGCCACGAGTTGGAGGGAGAATATGGTGAGAATGTCTGCAGTGGACTCGGTTTTTGTCATGGTGTCTGAAGTTGAAGTCAAGCTTAGACCCACTTTTTTGGCTGTCGGTGTGATGCATCCAGACTGTGGGACCAAACGATACAGTTTAGGCACCCTACTAGTGCACAGCAAGACCGGTCTTACAGATGGTCCTGTCCTGCAGTCCTGGACCGGTTATAACCGGGTATACATGGTCCTTTACAAATAGGTATATATGTGGGACCGAGGACCATGACCGGGACAGGACCGAAAAAGACCAAGGCATGGTCTGGTTACCACAGGTCCCAGTCCTAGGTATGTGACCGGTCCCTAAAAGTCCTGGGACCGGACCTGACAACACTACCCGCCGATTTCCTCGCCACACGAGCTCGATTCCCACGCGATGTCACCCATCTCTTCGAAGTCGACGACGAAGCCCGCCGCGAGTCCGTGACTGCCCGCCCGATCGCGCACCAAGTTGCTCGGTTGTTATCTTGCCCGATTTAGGGGGTGTATAGAGCGCACCCATGGTCACTTGTTTCCGTATGTTTATGTTTTTGTGTCTGTATTTCTCTCGTTGTCTCCGTCCCCTTCCCCGCTGTTCCGCTCGCACTTTGCTTCGCTCGAGGGGGTGTGTTGGAATTTATGTTATGTAAGCGAGCTTGCTCCGTGCTCGCGTCTCACTCACTCGTCTTATCCCGTGTCTTATCCCTGTCTTGCCCGTCTTATACTGCGCGTTATGTCTTAGAGTATTGTTTACTCATGTATTTAGTACCCGCCGCGACGCGTCGTTCCTTACGCGTTTCCATTAGTGTTCAAACGCGACCCGCTTTCTCCCCCGTCTTCGCTGCTCCCGCGCGCCCGTTCCTTCCCACACCTAATCGGCCCGCCTCTCGACAATGTTGGAGCGCGTTCTGGTTCTACCTGCCTCCTGTAATCACCCAGCAGTGTTGCACTATTACGCTTGAAATAAGTGGCTTCGTTATGATATATGATTGCCAACTGTGAGGTCAACGTTTTATAGTGGTCCGTACATCCTGCGACTTGCGAATACTTATAGTGTGTCTCGACCAGCACTGGGATCTCCCCCGTTCCACTCCGTAGCCAATTGCAATAGGTGATCCTATAAGATCCCACCCTTGCCCAGCGAAGCGGCATCCCCTCGTCCCATCCAGACGGCGTTCGCTTATGACTGAGCGCAAAGACCTCGACGTGACCTTCCCCGGAAGCCCGCTGGTCGACAAGTGCCGGCGGGGGGCTGGCGAGCAGGAACTTCCGACGCCATTGCGTAGGGGAGTGAGGGGAATGCGGTGGCTCGCCGCCACCCCTCGGAGCGTCAGAAACGCGCCCGAAGCCTTCTCGCTCGCGCCCGACTTGAACGTGGGGCGACGTGTTCAGCGCGATGACGATGGCGAGCAGCACCGGATAGAGTGCCTGCCGCGGCCGAACAACTCGTCAGCGGGCTCCAGAGCCGCACACTGCACCGTGACGGTTAAGGGACTCACCGTGAGCGGCGTCAGCGCGCCCAGGTCGAACACCCAGAATCCCTGCACGAACGATGCCGGGTTCTGCGCGTACACGATCTCCTCGAAGCCGGTGGCGGGGTCTTCCAGGGCGCCCAACGACCGGTCCATCGTGGCCATGCCGCCGACGACGAGTGCCTAGCCGGGGCCCGCAGTTCAGAGACGTTGCGCGGGGACGCAAGACAGGAGCAGAAAACATACCCAAATGACCCAATACACGACGCCCAACTCCACCGTCAGCGCCAACGCGCCTCCCATCCTGGCCCACGCCGAGCCCTGGTGAAGACGACTCCGGACGCTCGCCCTCAGCTGCCTGCCCTCAAAGGTGAAGGTGAAGGTGAAGGTGAAGGTGAAGGTGAACTCCTCCGACCCATGTGCGCGGATACGGCGATCGAAAGGAGCGAGGATATCTCACTCACCAAGTCTTGCAGCAAACCAGCGCGCTCGCGGCGAGGACGGTGACGAACGCCAGCGAGGCCGCCGCCAGACCGAAGCCCTTGCCCACGAAGAACGACCCGACGCTGGGCCCGTCCAGCCTGAGCGGGTTCTCCTCCGCGGCGCCATGGCACGCGGCGCCGGTGTCCGCGATCCCAAGCGCTTCGCATCGCCGTGGTCAGGGTCAGCAGGCAGTGCGCGGGGTAAACGCTACCAGAGGGAGGGGGAACGCACCGCAGGTTGCGAGGACGAGCGAACCGAGCAAGATCGGGATGACGCGCTTGCGGGGCCAGAGCGCGCACGCGCGCCCGCAGAGGATCGCGCTCCCGAGCACAGCCTGTGAATACCCGCGCGGGGAGGCGCACCATAAGTAAGAACGCCGAGACCGCGTTAAACGCATGAAGGCGAACGCTCACGTTGATAGTGAGCGCGGCAGTTCCCGCGCAATACTGGGGCGGGAGGTCGCTCGGCCCGGCCAAGTCGCTCACGTCCTGGAGACTCGGACACTGTGTCGAGCCGGTCCCTCCCGCTCCGCCGGCGGCGCTCGTGAGGTAGCAGGCCTGCAGGTCGATGAAGAGCGACACGACGTTGCCGTATACCGCCGCCGTGTCGTGCGAGAGGTTGCGGACGCGGAGCGCGAAGTAGACCGTCGTCCCGGCGTACATCGCGCCCGTTGCGAGCAGGAGGGCGGTGTTCCGTGTGTCTCTCCACGAACGCGGCCTGTAGATGCAGTGGATCAATGAGGATGGGTATGGGACGAGAATTCGCGGCAGGCATAAGAGGGACTGACGCGAGGACGACTCCGGCGACGAGCACCGACAGCGTTAGTACACCTCGATGCAGAATGTCAGCGGAACCCACGCAGGATGGGTGGCATGGCACTCACCATACAAACTGGAGTCGATCAGGGTGCTCGATAGCTGTCCAAGCGCACGGTTGCCGGTGTAAAGGGCGTACGACGCCGCATCGAACAGGAACAGCAGTTCCGTCGTGGAGATGTTCGCCATGTCGAAGTCTAGCTCGCAACAGAGAATTCCTGGGTCCTGAGATTCAGCAGGTGGTTCCAGAGAGCGCAGTGCCTAAAAGGCGAGAAACAGTCAGACTGACAGAGAGAGAGTTGCAGGAAGAGAGGTGGAGACCCGAGCTGCCTCGGATGAGGGTGTGCGGGTTGGAGTCGCCTCACCTTCGGCGGTTCTCTTGAAGCCGGTTAGTCAGGCTCTCTGCCCAGCCTGACTGAACTCGAGGGCTGCGCAGCGTCCCACGACCTAGGACACAAGAATGGAATGCGTCAAGACCGAAGTGGATTGGACAGAGAACGACATCCGACACACCTATCCACATCCACCTGCTGGAAACAATACGTTGTCAAGGTGCTGTGGTATGCGCAGGCAGAGCCTCCTAGATTGCACGCTGCTGACCCTCGGAGTCATGCTCTTGCTCTTTGGTCAACGTTTAGCTAGGTGGCACCGCCTATTACCGTCTACACGCGGCGCATACACGCTCGTGCTGCGCATCCCAGCTTTCTCTTTCTCATGCTAAATACGGCCGGTGTGGTGTACGACACGAAAGCGGGTTGCTTATCCCAAGCTCATCCGTCATGCAGTTTCCGCGTGCCGTGTTTCTCCTTCTGTAGTCTGAGAAGGCGCCGAATCGCCATCTCTGACCTGCTCTTTACGCTTCAGTTGTGGACGTCCAACGACCGCTCGACGCATGCAAAAGGGTCGTACATTCGCTTCTGAGCGATCTCGAACTCAGAGACGGACCCACAAAGGTAGACGAGCTGTGCGAGCATCCCACGTAACGGCGGTCGCAGCGAGCGAATGGACAGGCCCACCCATAATGATATTGGCCGATTTTCGCCCTCGGTCAGCGGGACGAGAACGTCCTCGAGCCAGAAGGCGCTCTGAAAAGGGTACAGACGTAAAAGCATGCGACGATAGGTAAGGACATGTAGACCGTGCACTGTATAGGAAAACATGCATCATGGAGACGCACCTCCACACAACACGACCGGTGACCTCCCATCTTTCGTAGCCGCTCAAGCCCATCACAGCACAAGGAACAAGGGCGTCCGACTGAAAGGGAGGAGAATACATACTTTGCAATGAGGGCCCTGGACACCCGCATTTGACGTTCTGGCTGGAGATGCATATCGCCGCCTGCCAGTACTAGTCGTGGCTCTTGCTG
Source organism: Ganoderma lingzhi (assembly GCA_026283605.1). NCBI lineage: Eukaryota > Fungi > Basidiomycota > Agaricomycetes > Polyporales > Polyporaceae > Ganoderma > Ganoderma lingzhi. Next base: position 145,709 of record JAPJYM010000029.1, on the reverse strand, counting down.
GTCCAAGGAGGGAACGTGGACGACTGATATGGTCGAATGAGCAGCTTTCGATTCGTATCCGTCGCGGCCGGAAGGAGGTCGGTCTCACTCTCCATCTAGAGTGCAGACGACAGACTTGGAGGGCTGGCCCAGCCTGAGTGTGACGACGCCAGATGGAGCCTCGCAGAGAGAGCGAGCCCAAGTATGCAGAGACAGCATGCACGGTGTGAGTGACTAGTGAGAAGCCAAGGACGGGCGGGTCCATGAAGGGGGGCACGACATCCGGGCACAGCTGGCCATTGGTGGGCACTGGTCGGAGTGCGCGTGTGGGGAGCCCGTGGGAAACATCAAGGTGCCGGCGCCAGAGCTGCCTTTTCCGGTTTTCCACGACGGCGACTTGCCCTGGCCTGGCACCCACCCACTGGGCACTCCCGACCCAACCGAGCGGCGGCCCCATCGGCAAAGGCTAATTCCCATCTCAACAAATATTGCCATCAGCTTCGTCTGTGACACTGACAGTTGTTAGTTGTGGGGGAGCCCGACTTGAGCTTGGACCCCGAATCGCGCGGATTCAACACAGACCATCCCAGGAACGGTTGGGCCAGCTTGGGCCTTGGCGCGATATTGGACACCCCAGTTTCACTCCCATGTCGCGTCAACGTCAGCACCCCCCCCCGGCCTTGTCCATCCAATATTTACGTACAAGGAAAGACCGGCACCGAATTAAATTCTCATTTTGTGTGCATCCGAGCCTAGGCGACGAAGGCCTCGGAGGGACGGTGACGACGACGTGTACGTACCTGACCCAGTAAGACCCAGTACTGACCTCGCGTCGACTCGACGGGGATCATTCAAAGAGGGACATCGGATTTGCGATGTTTGGCCGGTGACCGATGGCTTGGACCCATCACCGCCGTGTCTAATTTAGCATTTGGCAATGTGGCAAAGAGCTTGGTGACGCCACGGGTCACGACGTCCATCGTATTTCAGGATTGTTGTCGTTAGCACGGAAAGCAGCGGACAGAACAAGGGGCACAGTCTAGAGATAGCATACATCCAGTATTAATGGTATGTCCTAGCATGTAAGGTACAACAGCGCTCGAGGGCGTTCTATGTAGAAGCGGACGGCGCGAGCGCGCGGCGGCCGCTCCAAGCGAAAAGGGATGTGAATGTGAACGGCTCCGAGGGTGAGACCGCCATCATGCAACAAGACAAGACGTGTGTGTGTGTGTGTGTGAAACGAACGGCGGCGCGGCGAGGTTCCACGGTTACGCGATGCGCGGTGCGGGTAACCGCGTGAGATCCGTAGCAAGGAGCACATGCGCACGCATGCGGCGAGGAATCGAATCGGAGCGCGGCGCACTACTAGGGACTAAACGGTGGAATGTGCAATAGGTCCATGTCGGTGCTGAGGCCCGAGGGCCAGGCAGGACGCCGTCTCGGCGGCGCTACGAAGCGGTGCCCGACGCGCCGCTCTCGATGTCGTTCAGCGTGCGGTCGTCCTTGCGGTCGACGTCGTCCAGCTCGAGCGAGTGCCGGTCGTGCGCCTGCGAGCGCGAGACCGAGACGTTGATCGCGACCGGGCGCAGGTTGAAGTCCGTCCCGCCGATCGTCTGCCCGTGGAACTCCGACGTCCGCGTGCGTCCCCCAGAGACGACCTCGCTCATCGTGTCGCCCAGGCCGACGCGGATGATGATCAGCGTGAACACCACGCCCTGCGCCCCGCGAACGTCAGCACCAGCGAGCAGAGGACTCCACGGCGGCGGACGGCGGACGGCGGACTCACGATGATCGGGGTGAGGAGGTCGAGGCAGATGTACTGCGCGTTCGAGCCCGCGAGGTACGTCCCGAGCAGCGACGCGAGCGTCGCGGAGTACACGGCGGCGGACTGGACGAGCGTCTCGACGACGTCCCAGTGGGAGAGCCCTTGGGTGCGGTACGACTTCATGCGCCGGCTCAGCCAGACAAGGCGTCCGGAGATCCCGACTGCGAGAACGAACGGCGATGGTGAGCAACGGATGCGGGGATCAGAGTTCGGTTCGAGCACGCACATGTGGCAAACAGGTTCGTCGAGAGCGAGATGATGAAGAACGCCTTCCCCAGGGCGCGATGTTCGACGCGAAGATGACGCCGTAGCCCTCGACGAGCCCGATCTCGACGCACGCGCCGTACCCCGCGACTGGGTAGATCGCACGACAGACCTCCGTCAGCGCCCCCCAAGGCCGACTCGGATGTACAGACTGAGGACGCACCGGCTGCCCCGAGGAGCAAGAGGATCGGGAACGCGACGATGGACCAGGAGCGGTTCCAGACCATGAACAGGCGGTACGTGACGAAGGTGTCGCCGATGATGGTCTGCGAGACGTAGATCACGTCCTTGACGACGAGCGTCGGGTTGCTGAGCGTGTTGAAGAATTGCGTGCTCCCGTCCTGCTTGTTGCCGTGGACGACGAACGCCTGGTCCGCCCGCTGCACGTCGATCACCAGGTGCTGTCCTCGGGCCATGTCAGAGCCGCGTTCTCTCCCGCACTCGTGCATGGGCGCGAGGGGGAAGGGGGCAAAGGGGGGCGTACCGCGACGGAGAGGAGCCACATGATGGTGGAGGTGGCGAAGAGCCTTTTGTTGGGGGTCGAGCTGCCGCGCTTGCGCTCCTTGTAGAGGAGGATCCAGATCGCGATGGCGTACAGGACGGTGAAGGACCCGAACGCGAGCGACTCCACCCAGAGCGCCATGAGCTGCGAGACGAGCACGGGTTTTCGCGAACGCGACGCGCGGAGCTTCAGTAAGTATCATGGTCGGACGATGAAGAAGAGGGCGAGAACACAGTACCGAAGCTCGGGCGATGGGGAAAAGTGCCTCGGCGTCGGACATCTCTGCTGCAGGGCTAGGACACGCTTGAGACTGGCAGACCGAGAGACGCCGTCGATGAAGGAAGGGCTCGAGATCGAGAAAAAGCGTGCGTCGGGGGCGGCGGTGAGGACCTCAGTACCAGTCACGAGGCGAGGGCGGGCGAGCATGCGCCCTGACGCATTTCTTATATACTTATGGGGCCCGGACCGTCGCAGACCCGAGCAGCGAAGATTTGAATCCCAGCGAAGAGACATTGGCGAAATCTTCGAGCCCTCGGGAGCCTCAGGGTCGGTAAGAGTGAGTTGCCTAATAAGTATTGGCGAGAGGGCCGCATTGAAACAGAACCAGCCGTGGGTAAGAACAGTGTAATAGTCCGTGGGGGCGCCGTCAGGCTACCAATAGTACGTGACAGTAGTGTGAGTCGTGACAGCGCGCGAAGAAGACTTGTTCACTTGCTCGAATCCCCTTCGGCTGACTCCGCCATCAGCCCGGAAACGGAAACGTGCCCTCCCGGCGCGCTCTTTCCTTTCTTGAGTCCCTCCGACCCCCCCCTCCCAGAGCAACCCGAGATGACCGGCTGTGGCCTTGGGACTGGACCCTGGACCGACGTCGTTCGACGTTCGAGGTATGTGCTTGCTTGTGTCCTAATCTTGACAATGACAGTAGACGTTCTCTGATGAGCTACGTATCGTCTAGCGTCTCTGACCGAAACGCCTCAGGCTGCCTCAGGTCTAATTAAGTCGGACGTGGCTCCTCTATGCATCAGTTTGACGCGTCTTGCCGAAATTGCGAGGGAAAGCAGCTGCTCGAAGAGCACCCAATGGTGTGTGCTCATCATCCAAGGTGCGCGATTTGAATGTTCGGGAGTTCGCCTTCGAATCGGATATCAACTTGGCTTGACCGCTAACAGCCGCTAATCGGTTCTTTCTTCGATGGTGATCAACCTCAGCATACTTTCTTCTGTAGTTCCCATACTTACCATCTGCCTACCTATTACTATTACTATTAGCGTCGGGCCCCGTGGGGAACGGTATCCTTGGAAATCATGAGTATGGCAAGGGTTCAGAACGTTCGGACACTGGACAAATTTGTGGGAGTCCGCGATCCTGGACAGAGTACAATTGCCAGCGCTAGCATGAATGAATTCGATCGCTGCGACTCGTTCGTTCTGGACTTGATCATATATCGCGCACGGAGATAGATTGGGGGGTCCTCGAGCCTTCAACATTATCGAGATGTTCGCTACACTCGGACTTTCCGGGTGAAGCGACTCAGACTACTGACCTACTTAGTCGATGCGCGGGCGTTCAAGTTACCAATCCCTGCAGCGTCCCCGCGTCAGAAGAGCGCCTCCAAGTTCCAACAGAACGTATTCATTCTGAGGAAGTACTACTTAGTGGAGAAGTCGAGGTCCGTCGAGGGGACTGCCGTGTTGTTGAGCGACGGGAGTGGGCTAATGATGCTCACGAGGTGCGATTCAAGCTCAGCGGCGGCTATAGTCAAAGTCTTGTCTTCGATCGTGGCGGTGAGCCAGCATGGCTCCGCGGACGCGCAGGTACGTGCAGCTACTTACTTTACACTTTTGAGGCTGCCTCCGTTGCGTCAGTGTCACCCTGGCACCGGGCTGAGCGAGGTAATAGACCATCTTTGTTGCACAGTACTAGTAGTGACAGAAGCCGAGTTGTCTCACGCGCCGTTTTCGTTTTGTTGCAGGAACTTGGCTGCGGTGTCGACCTAACGCCGCCGATATCGATAACTGCCTCTACTTACTGCGAAGACGCGCCGGGCCAGTCCTCGGTCGTCATGAGATATCGTGTCGAAGTCCGGTTCGAACGATCCTGCGGCGGCCGCAATGCAACCATTCTGTACGATGTCGCCGATGGACGTGGGCGACTCGCGTAGCCTACGATCGTGGCCCTTGGTGCGTCGGACCTGCAGACTAAGTAGGCTCGGTCACGTTGATCGCGCGTTAGCTGATATGTCGTTCTATACAGGCAAGGCGTTCCCGTTCCTGGGGCTTAATGAAGCTCATATGCCACCGACGGTGCGTCGTGGAGGTCCATCCGTCCACGGACTAAGACTTGCTCTCGAAACCGGTCCCAGCCATTCACGCCGGCCGCATGCTCAACGCGGCGTCCAGAGCGGACAACCGCGAAATGCCACTCCGCTACGGAGGGCACCTCGTTGGAGGCACCACGGCCGCTTCGACGCTCCGCGCCAGGTGGGTATCGTAGAGGCTCAGAGCCCGGTTGCCCTCTCCCGTTGTGCTGGATACCTTGATCTTGATGCAAGTCTCACCCCATGGCGCGGCGTGTGTGTGCTTCAGTCGGTCCTTCCTATTCCGGCGAGAGCCTGGCCTCCGTTATAGCACTGGAGCGGTTTCTGATGAGTCCCTCGCATAGCAGGTGCGCAAGCGTAGAGAACACGGCTTCGCTGGCGTCGTCCGCCGACGGTGGTCTTCGGCACGAGCATATGGATGGCTCGAAGCGTCCACGCGGTGGGCGGTGGGCGGCGGTAGTAGACCACTGCGAGCAGCAAATCGTTTACGGCGTCAGACGGCGCGAACTTGGGCACTGGCTGACCTGCAAATTAAAGCCAGGCTGCTGCACGACGGGCATGGCATTATTAATCGCCCGAGAAAATGTTTGAAAAATCGGACCCTGTTGTAAGACTCAGCGCCAGGATTTGTCGGGAATAATCCGAGTTCGGAAAGGTGTTGTGACTGCCTGCATTTTCCCCCCAGTCTTATCTAAATGCATCAGATTAAATCACATCCTGTGGAAAGCATTGGCGAAATTCGATACTACCAAGATTTTTCAGGATGCAAAGGGGCGGGTAGGTCATAAAAACTGAGCACAAAGACTTTTCGGCCTGTCGAATTCAGACATAACGCGTCGGAGCGCCCACCGGAACGTGAGGCGTCTATGGGTACATGTCCCGGCCCGGTGACCTCCCTCTGAAAAGAGCACAGAAATTCTTTGTTCCTCAACGAATAAAACTCTCGTGATCAGTTTGTGGCATCCAATAGTCCAAAAATCTTGGTGAGTGCCATATATCTCCTGCATTTTCTCCTTTGTGCCATTTAATCTCATTTGACCGCAAGAGAGTGACCGAAAAATGCCGGTAGTCACGATATCCTTTCCAATGTCGATTATTCCCGACAAGTCATAGCGCTAAGTCTTACAACAGGGTCCGATTTTTCGAACATTTTCTTGGGCGACTAATAACGCCCTGCCCGTCGTGCTGCAGCTGGAGCGTCCCCGATACTGGTCACGTCACTGTGGAGCGCCTTCAAATACTGCCGCAGTGCGCCGGAGTCGCCTACTATCGCGGACTCAGGCTTGTCCTTGGATATCTGGATCCTCCAAGAGCGCCGCCGCAAATTCGGTGGTCGATGATGCGTATGATGTTGAGGCGGCATGTCACCGTCGACTGCGTCGTAACTAGTGCCCGCGAGACCAGCATCGCCCCATACTGAATTCTTGCACAGCATCAGACAGCATCCCGGAGCACGTTGCGTAGAGCTGCCGGATGTTACCAACTTACAGTTGTCGTGGTCGCGCGGGTGCCAGCATGCATGACCTACTTACTTCCGCCAGAGATCACTTACATAAGAGCGTCTGTCACGGGCGGTTCCGAAGGCGGCACAAGCCCACCCCCGCCGCTTGGGATCCGGATCGCTCGACGTCGATACAGTAACATACGTCATCCGCGCGTCCCTCCAGACTCGGGGTTCCGATGGCGCGCTTCGAATTCGAGCTCGAGCATGAGAGGCAAGCGGTTGTCAGCCCGCCAGTTGGCTGTGCAGCGCGAGCCTCTCGCCGCGGCCATGGTCCATCACCCCGGGAAAGTGGTCACGCTTGAAGGAAGGATTTCGAACGTACTTACTATAAATGTGCCGTTCCCTTCGAGGCGGGCGTGTTGGCGGTGATTGTGATTGTCGGCGGGCTGATGCATCGTCTTGGTCGTCGCCAAGCCTCAACCGCATAGTACGAGCAGCGCGCGCACTGTCCGAGTCCTCGTCGACGATGAGCTGGTAGTGCCAGTGGGTGTCTCCTTTCTCCGCCGCGCACGGCGTGCATGTATATATGTGTATATTGCTCATGCGCAGTCGCAGTCGCGGTCGCAGGAGACGTTGTTCAAGTTCCGTCCACGCACGCGCGGTCGGCGTCCCACGCCAAGATGGCTGTCGCCAGTGGGGTCCAAAGTCAAAGTCGCAGTGCGAGCTTTCGCAGTGGGTCACGGCCGTCCCGGGATGGCGAGATCGTGCACGTGCTACTTACTGTGTTTACTGAATCTCTGTAGGATAAAGTCGGCCAGGCCCGGGATGATTCCAACGCCCAGAGATCGACAAGGTTGCCGTACTTGGGCACCGTACCGGTACCCTATGCGCGCGTGACGCTCCGAGTGCTTTTCCGCGGTGCAGGTGCAGGAAGTTGTCTGAGTGAAGGGCGGCGGCGGCGGCGACGACGCACGCTGCTCCAAAAGTTCACACACTCCCGACGGTGAGTGGATTCTGAAACCCCCAGTTCAAGGTCCTTTCGACATCGACAAGTCTGCGCGCCGGAACCAACCGACTTGCCACGGCAGGTGGGATTGGATGGCAACGAGGACCAGTCCGAGCCCCCCCCCGACGTGGGTAAGTACCGGAGTGGTGCCAACGGCGTTCGGGGTGAGCACACAGCGTCTTGTCAGGCCCCGCGTTGAGTCTTATTGAGCTTGACATCTTGGGATCGTGCGTCAGGCCTCATGCGTCCCACTTCTGCGCAGACAACATGATTATCAACTTAATGGCCGGACGTCCCCACGGAACGGGTGAAGCACTTGCGCCGCGGCTCCGACTCGGACGCCCGCCAATATTAATCGAACGTCCTTCGACTCGCGTCGTGGCCGATGTATCATGTCGTTGTCTGACCGGAGGACCGCTCCGCTCGGAGAGTCGAGAAGACGATCCCGGCCTGGCACGCCTTTCATGGCAGACAGTGACTAGTGACACCCCGGCGACCGAGACAATGCAGTACTACCCACGCGCCCGACGCGCCCGGTGTTGCGTTCGAAGAGTACTACGTATACGAGTCGTATACGTCGTCGACGAGTCGGTGCGCGTTCGAGTCCGACTCCCTATTATGTCTCCGTCGTGTTGGTGCTGACCGCGACTTCCTTCGCTTCTCCGAGTATTGCAGGTGACCGGTGACGATTGGGCTCGCTCAGGCCTCGAGCCGACCGACCACTCACACTGTAACTCATTCCGACCCACGGCCCGGGCCACTGGCAGCTGTGGGTCGTAAGTCGCGGCTTGGATGAGGCTGTACTGACAGTGACAAGCGATCCGACGCCTTCCCTGCCGGCGCGTCCTCAGCGCTCAGCTTAGTAGAGGAGACGGACTGTGTGGCATGTGCAGAGTGTTCAAGCTTTCAAGACCGAGGTTGACGCGTCCTCAGGCTCGTCCTTCAAAGATGTTTGCTATCAGACGGCCGACCGCGGGCGAATGGCCTTTGAGACGCGACGGTGGAACGGGTTCAGACTCGGCAGCTCGTCGAATCTCGTAGGTCAAGGGTTTTTGTATATCCTTGCGCCGTAGTGACTAGCGTACGCTCACTGGCAGCATCGATACATTCAAGCAGACCGGGAAGCGACAGCTGCTTACCTGGTGGGCGTAGGACAAGCGGAACCCTTAGCCGAAGCGAAGCGTCTGGAACGGTGGCCCGATCTGAATCCAATTTGACACCCCACGGGTCCGCGTACTTGCCGAGTAGTACCTGCTACTTAATATTATTATATGATCCTCAGGCTGCCAGTGGACGGACAGCCTGATCAAGATAAGTATACACAGGACCTCAGGCTTGGCGTACCCGTCCCACCGCATCTCAGATCGCGCGAAGCCAAAGTCTCTAAACGAATGCCCCAGGGAAGCCGCGGCGCCGGTGAGTGTCTGATTCACGTCTCGAAATCTGCTGACTGGTTGCTGTCCATGGAAAGCACTCGCCCAGGCCGCTGATCCAGCGTTCGAGATCCATGTCTGACCCCACAGTGTTTCCGGCGAGACTTGGTCATATTCGACAGTACGTCATCCCGATCTGGAGTGGCCGGCAGACGAACATGAGGCGAAGAGAACTTGGTGGACAGCTTCTCGCGCAGAACACCTTTGCATTATCACGCGTTCACGGGGTTCTATTGGCTCAATGCGGTCAACCATGGCAGCGATCGACGCTGGAGGACGAGGATGACGGAGCGTGGAGGCAGCCTCGATGGGCCCCCGCAAAGTCAACACACCAGGAAGCGAATTCGAATGGGGGCGGGATCCCCTCCGCCGCTGTCAGCACGTTCTGGGCGTCGCTGGGTTGCGCATATACCCCCCCTCCCGCCCTCCCTTGGCCTGCCTCGTTCCTCGCCCTCGTATCTCGCTGCGACGCCTTTGACTGTACACCCTACGCCAGACAGGCTCCCCACGCTCCTTGTTCTCTTTCACGCCAACGATGCGTTACTCGAATACGCTCCTTTCTGCCCTCTTGGCCGCTTCTCACCGTGCGTCCCGCTTTCTCTCTTTGTGCTGCCCCAACGTTGACCACTTGCTCTCAGTCCCTGCGTTCGTCTTGGGCAGCGGTCTCCTTCCCGACAAGAATGCCTTGTTTGACGTGCGTTTCCATACCTCGCCTCTCTTCTTTTCCATCCTCACCTTGTCCGTGTCTTTCTAGAGTCCACTTGCACCACTCGAAGGCCTAGCCGCTCCCCCGCAGCACTTCCATACCGGCCATGTCGTACGTGCCCCCAGTCCCCTCTCATCATCCGCAGCCACTCATTCTCCTCAGGGTCTCGAGGCACCGCCGTCCCTCGCAGCCAGCCCTTCCTCCATCGCTCCAGGTGCCTCTCCCTCCTCGAACGCCGTCAAGGCCTCCTCTCACCCCCTGCTCTCAACGTACCAGAGCACACTACCGCCAACGCCGCCGCCTCGGCCAGCCCGGTATGTCCTCCCGCCGTCTGCCCAATCGCCGCCGCCCAAGCCCCTCCCGCTCTCCCCTCTCCCCCCGCGCCTGTCCCTGTCCCTGCTCCCCCGCCCCCATTCGAAGCGATCCAGCCTAACGCGCTCAACGTTGCCCCCACGCCCGCCTCACAGATCACGAACTCGAACTCGAGGCAGACCGTGCCCCCAGTCGTCCTGGCCTCGTCCCCGCACCCCCCCACTCCGAGTCCCCCCACGCCCGCGCCCGTCCGCGACGCGCACCCCGCCGCATCCTCGTCTCCGTCCTCGTCTTCCGCGGCGCCAGTCGCAGCGCACCCGCACGTCGTCTCCCCCACCACCGCCCACCCCGCCGCCGGCACTGGCAGTGGCAGTGGCAGCGGGAGCGCGGCGCTCGCGCTCGTCACGCGCACGACGCACACCTCGGCCTCGCCCTCGGGCAACCTCTCGGGCGCGCTCAACCCCGCCGCGAGCGGCAAGAACGCGAACGCGGCTGCTGCGGTGGGCCTCGACGGGGCGAGCGCGAGGGTCACGGCGCTCGTGGGCGCGCTCGTTGGGGTCGCGCTCTTGGTTGGGGTCGCGCTCTGAGATTGGAGGGTGCGCTTGGCTTGGAGGTGGGGTCTGTGTGGTCGGAGGAGACTTGATGTGATGTGTGATGTGCCTCGGTTCCGCGGGGATGGGAATAGGAATATGGCGGTGATGGGTTCGTGTCTGGGTAACGGTACCGTCGCGGTCGGCTTCGCGGATGCGGGTATATGATGATGATTGTGGGATTGTGCCGGTTCCTTTGGGTTCAAGGATACGGGGAAGTGAAGTGGGGTATGATGTATCCGCTTCGCCTTCACAGTACTGTTGTATAGGGACTACTAGGAGCCTCGGGTGCCTTTGTGATGGATATCATTATCGGATATCGGATATCGGACGGGGCAGGAGTGGGATTCGAATTCGAACGTCGCGACTCGCGTCGCGTGCATGGGGCTCTAGATCTCTGTCTTGCTGTCTGATCGCGCGCGGGAACTCGGGCGGGGCAAGGAGCTCGAGGATGGCATTGCATATTGGATTATGGCATAAGTTGGGCACGCTGCGGACGGCGCGGACGGACTCGCGTCGATACCGCGCGTACCTGTACCTTTCGAGCACGCGGCTGAAGAAGGGATGTATGTAGAGTACACGAAGAGACGAAATGCATGGAGGCTGAGCGCTGAGCGCTGAATGTACAATCATAATCATAATGGAACGCGGAATACATACTTCTTAAAAATTGGGTGGTACCTGGAGCGGCGGTGCTTGCCAATGCCACTGGCACCCGAGCCCGCCGGTTCTTCGATTCGTATATTATAGGCCCGGAATGCTCAGACCACACGCCGCCGCGCTTCCCCATTAGTGCGGTGCTGCCAGGCTGAGTACTGAGTACTGAGTGGTGCTTCAAGAACATGGCATTGGCATTGCGGCCAAAGCCGACGCGGAGGCATCATGATAAGATCTAGACACGCGGGCGGCGGACGAGGTAGACAACACAACCCAGGCTGGCACTGAGAGAGTACTTGAAGGGGAAACAGTTAAAACCGCCTGTGAGGCCTTGAAGCTTGGGGGGCAGGAAAGAACGTTCAACGGGTGCCGGTGCCAGTGGAGGAGGCCCGCGACACACAGCGAGCGCCGAGGTGCTCATACTATTCAACGTTCAACGTCAGGCCCCCACTGAGCGAAGAGCCGAAAAGTTGTAGCCGTCTTTAGCTAGGAACCCAATTGAAAGACCTTCATACCGTCGCCCGTCGCTAGCGCTGCCGCGTGCAACTTGAAGGAGTCGCCCGCCTACAGCGGTCATGTCACAGTAACATGCAGGGGAAAAGCGGGAGGGTGTATGTGTACGCCAGGAGTTCAAACTTTTTTCCCGCTCGGAGAGGGTAGGCAAGTGACTGCCCCAAGTCCAAGTGCCGGTCTTGTGCGTCCCAGGGCCAACCGGGAGGGGCTAGGAAGTTGGAACACGAATAAAAGCAAGCAAGCGTCCGCGAGCCTGAGCCACGCGCAGCCTGCCTACTGGTACTGGCGTTCTGTTATCTATAGCACAGTGGGAGGAACCAAGGTGTGATCGGTTTGTGTAGAGGACCAAAGCCTACTATAGGTTACTCATTGCGGAGAGCCACAGATACGCTAGCGCTGCCATGGCCATATACCGATGCCTCTACCTCGGCACTGGCACTGGCACTGGCAGCAGCACGGGCGTCGACGGCTTGAGACTGAGCTCGGAGCTCGCCGTCGCGCCAGAGGCCCGGGAGCGACCAGTCGACTAGCTGCCAGTGGTGAGACTCGGAGGCGACTCGGAGTGAGTCTAACTTGAAGGAAGACCTGGCGAGGCATAGACGGCTCCTTTCGAGCTCCGTTCCTGCCCGCGGCCGTTTCGGGTCTGATAGGACCGATGCAGCAAGAAGAAGTGGAAATAGGGCCCGCGTCGCAATTGAGAGAAGGGACAGAAGGACGAGAGAGTGGCAGCAACGAAACTGGGCGTCGGGTAAGGACTCGGATGTGGGGGTACCGCGATGAAGACTCGCGGAGAAAACCGCGTACACGTGCACGATGCCCGGAACTTCATTATCCGAAACATGTTCAGTGCTTCGGTATCTGCCGGTGTGCTCCTCCCATCACCGAACCACGATGAATACTACATCACTAAAAGTGGTTTCAGTGTTGTAAGCACTTGTAGCATTCGTAGGGCGCTGCAACATCCGTAGAGGTCAGTAGAAGGGTAACCATGTACTATAGCCCGGCATCGGGCCTTATAGGAATATACAATATGGGTGCAAAGCCCTGTAAGGGCTTGTAATTTGACCTGCACCGGTGGGCAGTGCTCTGTAATGGTCTGTCGGACAACCACTGGGGCTCTGTAGGGGCCGATGGATTCCTGCGAACCCGGAAGGCAGGGTGTATTACCCATCCCATATCCTCACAAATCATACAGGTATGGATTTGGAAACAAAATATATTGAGCTAATATACTGATTACATGATAACAGAGTGTATACTACAAGCAACGCAGGAGTATCATGTTGGTGAACACCAAGTGACTGAACAACGCACCACAACTGAGAGAGGCACATCATGGGTAAGTAGCGGTGCGACGCACAAAGAGTGCATGGCCGAGATGGAGGACGAGGATGCTGGGACGCCACCCGGTATGGTCTGGCAGAGAAACACGAGTCAAGAGAATGAGTTGAGATAGGTCACGTACCTTTATTTGAGGGCTCATGGCAGCCTCATATATATCCGATGGCCAGAGACGCACCTGAATGCCGACCAGCGGCCAGAGACATACGGCATGTACGTACCTCGGTCCCCAATGAGCAGATCCAATATTCACTACGTACCTCTGACTCGAACCATCCTACAGTCCCACTTGAACCTACCTATGACCGCATCTGCACCCTGAACCAGACACCAGAGAGACGTAGCAATGGTGAAGCGCAGGGTACACACCTTGAATAGACGGACGGACGGGCGGTGACAGCAGATGCAGCAGCCCTGAGCCCGAGAGAACTCTGAGAGCAAGAGCACAGGGGCAGATGGGTGCGCGAGGAAATGATGAGTCGAGTTGGAGGACCAAGATGGTGGGCGGAGGCGAAGTCGCGTCGGGGGGAAGTCGACGCCGTCCGCGCCTATATTTGGTGCCGGGCGACCATGACATCATACCCTCACTCGCAGGACTTACTGCCAACTTAGGTAAGTCTGAACTCATTGGGGGCATGCAGCGGATTGCTGGGGTGGGATGCGACCCCAACAACAGTGCAAAAATGCATGAGCCGAGAGCCTTGGGGGAAGGGGCAGGGCGACTTCGAGTCCTTCAGCCTGAGTATTATCCTGGTGGGGCCGAGTTGGTGCGCCCGGGTGGCAGTAAGTCAATCGATGTGTCGACGCGTAAATCGTGGGCCCGCTAGTGCATGTGTGAAGGCAGACAGTGTGTACACAGTGCAGAGTAACACTCTCGGCCAGTGAGAAAGAGGCACCGGGGTAGGGCGCAGAAACGTATGTACTGGTAGCCCAGCGGTACCGGTCGAACGGGGTACGGCCTTGCCGCGTACCCGGTGTGTTAATGCCGTTGCTTGTAATTAATGGTCCTGTCCGTGCAATGAGTTGCATGGAGCTATCGTAGCATATCGTATACGACGTACGCCTACAGGCGTCCTACAGCCCGTTAGCGTATCCGGTTATTTACTATAAGGTCTTGTCGGGCGGCGCCGGAGCCTGTTAACTGCTGCATTCCACTGCATGGTTGGGTAGCGCCTTGCATCGCCTTGCAATCAGGTTGCGCTTTTGCTGATGTAGTATGCGCTCTCAATCTAAGGATACTCGATGTACCCCGCACGAGTACAAACCAAGGTGTGCGTCATGTTTTTCCTAGCAGTGTAAGTGTAAAGGGCCCCATACTCACGCAGTTCGTATGATTACAAGTACTATGTAGTCCTCTCGACTCCGCCCTCGATCCTCATGGCAACAGACGGCCGTCCCAAGCCTCTTCCCTGATCGAAGGGCCTTTTCGCCGCCCGTAGCTCCCATTGCAAGGAAGCATCATGCTATTCTACGCGACACATCTACTAGAAACCCCCGTGGCTCTCCACTGGTCTTCATAAACGCGCGCGGGGCTTGATGGGACAAGAAACGCCTCGTCATGGAAGAATGCGGGCTACGTGCGCCCGTACCCCGTCTGGGAAGCCCGCGCGCGGAGGGTTCCCTGTCCTCTGCCCGCCATAAACTGAGACTAGGGAGCACGAGTACTAGTAGACGGCAAGGGCTGCTCGATATACCCCGGGCCCCCGCCTTTCTCAGGCTCTCCCTCCTCCCTCCCTCCCTCCCTCCCCCTCCCTCCCTCTCCCGCTCGTTTAGCTCGTAGACGCAGAATGCTGTACCTCAAGCCGATCCTTGCTCTCGTCCTCGTCCTCGCTCAAGGTGGGTACTTACTCGTTTGCATGGCCGATCGCGCCGCGCTCACACCTTCCCATTTCTTACACAGTCCACGCCATCGCAGTGCGCAGCGTCGTTCCCGAGGTGAGCTCCCGCTCGCCACTGTGAACCCGAACGCGCTGCCCCCCTCCGCCTGGTCTATCTCCCCCCTGACGCTAATGCCCAACACCCGCGCTCGCAGGACGGCGTCGCGCGCGCACAGCCCGTCGGGCCCGCGACCGACGCTCCAGAAGCGGGGGCCGCCACGACGGTGACCGCGACGACGACCGTCCGCGTCACCGTCACGCTCTCGTCCGCGTCCGTGCGGCCCCCAGCCACCACCTCCGTCCCGCGCCCTGTCTCATCACCCGAGCCCCGGCCCACGTCTTCGTCTTCGCGGGAAGCGGACCCGACGACGACCGCGGTGCGCTCGACGAGTGCCGCGGACGACCCGCCGCCGGAGGAGACGCGCTCGACGATCGCGACTCCCGTTTCGGGGCGGCGGCCGACGCCGCTCGACAGCTCGAGCGCCGCCGCGGCGACCCCGACCCCGCCCCCCCCGGGCGCGACCTCCACCGGCATCCAAGTCCCGCCGAACGTGCCCGTGTCTGGTGGCCCCGTGTCTGGGTCTGTGCGCCCCAGCGCGGGATCTGGTTCCGTGCGTCCTTTTCCCCTCCCTTCCTCCTTCTCCTGCCTGAATGTCTGCTGATGCTGGCGCGCGCGCACAGGCCCCCGTCCCCCTCTCCAGCCTAGCGTCCGTGTCCGTGTCCGCGTCCGCGTCCGTGAATGTGTCGTCCACCCTGACCGTCTCCGGATCCCGCGCCCCCTCGTCGGCCGCCTCCGCCTCGCTCGGCCCGAGCGTCAACCTCTTCACGCCCAGCCCGAGCGTCACGGGGGACACGGTCCCCAGCGGGTCGACGTTCCGTGACAACGGCGCGGCGCCGGCCGCGCGCGCGCGCGGGCGGGAGTGTAGGTGTGAGCGTCGCGGCGGTGATCGCGGTCGCGGTCGCGATGGGGGGCGGGATGGTCGGGTGGGGGGTGTGAGTGTGCGCGTGAGTGTGCGGGTGCGGGTGCGGGGCGAGGCGGTGGTGGGCGAAGTTGTCGTGGTGGTCGTGGTGGTGGTGGCTCGGATACCCCCTCCGTTCGTTCAGGTTTCGGATGTTGTTTTCTGGTTGGCCATGGTGTGTCGCGCTTCGTCTCTTCGTGGATTTGTTATGACTCTGTTACGAGCTGTCATGGTCGCGTGACGGTTTCCCAGATTGAACCGGATCATCGCAATTGCAATCGCAATCGCAGGCGTAGTACCTCAGACCTGTCGCATCGGTGACTCCTTGGAGCACTTATCGTCAGCACCTTAGTTACGGTGCCATTCGGACAAGACAACAAAATACGGGGTAGACACGGTCAGAGAGAAACAAGGGAAGCATGGAAGTGAGTTAGGGACGAGGGGAGCGCCAGCCTGAGCATACACAGCGATCTCCTGCCAGTGGCCGCCGCATGCGAGCGCGCCTGCTACGGCCACGAGCATATATGCATGCCGTCATCTCCTAAGCCTCGTTCTTGCTGCATGGTCTGCCTCTTGAAGACCAGCCTGTTCCATCGGCAGCAATACTAGGAACCTTCACCTTCCACTTCCCCTCACCCTCAGAGGCTCTCATCCTCGGCTGCTGGAGTCAAGTTCAAGCTTCTCCCGGACGTGTAGGACCCCGCATCACCGCTTTACGATCCCACACTAGCAGCCGGAGCATCAGTCGGGCCCGTATCAGCCTTTCCCAGTTACTACTCCTTCAAGGTCTGCCGCCGGTATGGGTCCACCTGCACGATCAACTAGCACTAGGCCACCGCTTCCATCCTCGCCGTCCCGGCCCAGGATCGCACGTGCGAGTTCCGAGTCGCTGCCGCTGCTTGCTGCCAGTGCAAAACGGTCGGCTTGGTTCAGTGACCCCGCCCGGCCCATGATCAAATCCCCTGAACCAACGATGTCCAACACCGGCACAATCAAGCGCGAGTACGCTCTCCTTGAACTCCTTAGCTCCGAACGGACATACGCCCGCGATCTTGTACTCCTACGAGATTATCAGATCCCGCTCGCCTCAGGTGCGTCCCTCGGTCTGCCATTCGTAAGCTTAATAAGCTTTATGACCATTTCCTGAGACTTTTATGTTTGTACTACTCTTCTAGGCAGGCTGTCAACTATGTCTAGTATCTGGTCAGCAGTGGAAAATACTACCTGTCAATATCTCGGCCTAGAACCCGCCACTGCCTCCAACTTGAATACGGGCCCACACACCGGGCCCAGAATCGTCGGCAGTCACTGCACTTCACAGGATAGAGAACTTTTCCGCCGTCTCCGCAGTATCACTCAATTCAATTTTCACTCTGCGGCCTATGAAAACCAAGGATGTTCACGTCGTGTTCAGCAATATCGGAGAACTTGCTGCGTTCTCGGATGATTTTCTGAGCCAGCTCGAATCTGCTTTGGGGGCGCTCATTGAGGGCAATGTGGGTGAGGATCACGTTGGAAGGCTCTTTCTTGAATCTGTACGTCCTTTTGAAATCCAAGCACCATCTCCGGGCCTCCTGAAGTTCTGACTACGGCCAACGCCATTCGCAATGTCTCTATCCGCCCTTGTGGCGATCTAGATGTCCCAAATGGAACAGCTCTACACGACATATATCTTGAACCAACCGCGCGCTCTTGAGCACTACCACCACCTCTCCCAGACATTCCAATTCGACGTCTACTTTCCCCGATCTCAGATCCTCGCACACAAGTCCTCAAACGCGTGGGACCTTCCCTCGCTCCTCATCAAACCAGTGCAGCGGCTGCTGCACTACCCCCAATTGCTCGCCGCGATCCTCTCCGAGACGCCGAGCTCCCACAGTGACAAGGCAAGCCTGGTCGAGGCGCACACGCGGATGGAAGAGCTGGCGCGAGGCTTGAACACGCGGTGGAGGCACCACAAACTCGTGCGGGAAGTGCTGGCGAGCGAAGGTCTGGTCGGCATGCCCCACGCGTGCGCGGTGATGCGGCAAGGACGACTCCGAAGAAGGGCAACATCAAGCTCGGCCTCCCCACATCTGTGAGCCTCGGGCGTATCCGAGTCATGTCGGTCAGCCTACGATCCGGCGCATCCAGGGCGTTGAAGGACGGGGTAGAGCCTGAGCTGGACAACGAGGCGAGGGCGGTCAAGGCTATGGGCGAGAGACTGAAGGCGTACACGGAATTCATGGCACAATTCATGGGCGAGACGATGCATTGGGCGGACGCGACGTGCAACCTCGTCGGCGCGCTCGATGAGTGGACGAAGGGCTTCGAGAGGGTCATTTGGCAGGACCGCCGTGACGCGCCACGCTCGGAAGCGTTTGACGTGTTCCGGGGCCTCGTCTCCGACCAGTGGCTGCCGGTCTGCCACAAGCTGGGGTCAGAGATCAAGGAGGACGTGCTCCCATCCATCGTCTCTTTGACGAGCACAACGGAAGCTCCCGTGCGCCTGTTGGAGGTGATGCAGACGCTGGAGCAGCTCCATTACGACCGACTCCAAAGCATTCCGGCTGGCACCAAGTCACGTCGGCCCTCACAGCCCGTCGAGGCGTCGGAATCCTATCTCGCGCTCCGCGCACAGCTCCTGGTCGATCTTCCGAAGTACCTCGCACTCCTCGACAGAGGAATGGTCACGTGCATCCGCAAATTCGCCCACATTCAGTGGCGCTTCTACACCAGAGTCCGTGATCTGGGGGCGGAGTTGCGGGACTACGTCAACTCGGATCCAGGAGGCGAACAAGGGCGACGCGACGACGCTTCGGGTGTTGTGCGATCGGTACCAAGAGGTCGAGGCGCACGTCATGGACCTCACCATCGTCCGGATGCCAACGCCAGAGCAGGAGGACGTAAATCCAAGCCAGTGATAGTCTCTGTGGGCTTCAGCATGTAACAGGACGAGTGCGGACGTACTATATCGACAAGACCAGCACAGCTGAAGCACCTAACCGAGTC
Organism: Ganoderma lingzhi; assembly: GCA_026283605.1. Lineage (NCBI taxonomy): Eukaryota > Fungi > Basidiomycota > Agaricomycetes > Polyporales > Polyporaceae > Ganoderma > Ganoderma lingzhi. The sequence goes on along the minus strand of JAPJYM010000029.1, from coordinate 126,993 downwards.
GCTCAGACGCCGCGGCGCGAGACCTCGGATATGCCTTCCAAGTCACATCGCTTCGAGCCCAGTCTCTGGCCCGGACTTGCAATCTAACCATAGTTCTGCCCGCCAGACAGGCATCCGAAGCCCCATGCCCGACCACAGACCGCCAAAACGCGCCGCCTGTTGAAGCCGGGTAGACAATTCGCCTCTCGTCTTCTCCCCGACCATTCCCCCAGCCGAGTGCGCGCGTTCCTGTGCGCATTGCAGTCCCACGGGCAACGAGAACGCTGTCGCAAGTTGTACGACTGTGTATGTGGATGACGGTCGGCACCTCCGTATACGCTTTGTATATATCGCAACTGGCGTGCTCACCTTCGCTCTCTCCCTCGTCGTGATCCCGTTCTTGTGTGCTCCTTCGTTCCGCTTTCCGCGTACCTGTACTTAGTGACCTATGATGGTCTTTCTTCTGTTCCACATGCATACTCCGTCGACATCAGCCCCGTCGGATGTTTAGTCATCTTGTACGTACTCCCGGGCCATAGCGGTGTGACACGAACGCACCCGGTACGTTCACCCGCCTTCCCCCCGTCCTCATATCGCGCCTCGTTCCTCGTTCGTTAGTGATGATTCTCCCACATCGGATACGGACCACTTCGTTGCGCCCTGGTTAACCTTGAACTGTACACCTTGCACCCGGCGACGCGGCCTTACTCTTAAGTACTTTCGAGCTGCGATGCCTCCGTCAGTACCTATTTTCGAATCATGGTTCCGCAGCCAGCTACTGCGCCGCTTGTCCAGACAAGATAAGAGCCCCTACCTGGTGCGTAAAGTGAGCCATGATCCTGATCACTATAGCTATATGTGCTGAGCGTGAGCGATCGCCGGACGTACTGGGAACGGTTGACGAAATTTGACGATTTCAAGTTACAAGTTTGGGGCGAGTCTGCACCGTCTGCGTGGGTTCAGGTTCTACCGGCGAGGTGGTCAATGCGCACGAAAGATATATACGTACTTATGAGAGTATGTACGTACCGTTTATTCTGGGCGAGTGAGCTCCTTATGCACCGGGGCTGGGTACAGTACAGCTCGACTTGAAGCCGCCCACTAGCGCCCACTGCGCGCAGTCCAGCCTGAGACAAAAATAGAACGACACCAATTGCCTTGGCGGACAACAGCCGAAGCGCCCCATCCTCTCATTGTCTTGTCACGGTAATGCAGGTGACCTCGTGGCGCACACCGACCCTTTCTCTCTTTTGAAGTTGCGAGATGGCCGAGGACGCTCCCTTCAAAGTGTAGAAACCCAGTGGCTTTACATGACAGGGATCAAGAGCATATGATGTATTATGCAGGTGAGCAAACTTTGATCTCGTCTAGAACGGGCGAAACACCGGTCTCCACAGCTGCATCAGCCCTCGCGCCGACTCCATACTTGCAACTTCCCTGCAAAGGACAGCACTTGAACAGCAAAACGCTTGGCGACCCCGTGGCTTGTGGTGCGTTTTGATACCGCTGATGACGCGCGGCACTCCGAACAGAGCTCGGGAAGCGATATATATCGATCGCGTCTGCAAAGGGGCTCCCTCTCTCTTCCCCCTCTGGCCTCTCGCGATTATCGCCAGCTGCTTCTGAATCTGAACCTTCTGCATCTGCCGCACCGACGCTCGCTTCCCACTCGCGGCCATATTCGCGCCGTTCTATTCCTGCGCTGACACCTACATAACCTCCGCCGCTCCGACGCGTTCCTCGAGCCTAATCCGACCCCTCTCTTCTACCTCCCCCCTCCTTGCGGCCCTCGCTAGATCCTCCAACTCATCTCTCGCGATGCACCGCTCCGTTTCGCGAGCTGCTCTCTTCTGCGTCTTCATGGCGATTCTCCGAGGTGAGCACAGTATTCGACTGAGTGTATATGGGCGCTTTCCTCACCCTTCCCGTCTCAGTGCATGCGCTCATGATCCGATCCGAGGCGTTGCCGCAGAGACATCCGACTCTCGTACGTACACCCCGTCCCCTCTCTCTCTCGCTCAAGTGCGGCCTCTCTGACATTACGGGGGATGCGCGCGCAGAACGCAGACGACGCGCTGTCAGAACGCGGCGCGCCAAACTGGGACTGGGACCTCGCACCATCCCACTCAGACTCAGCCGGTGCGCTTCCAGTCTCATCGACACCCACGATGCCGCGCGTGCTTCTGAGCCACGCGCCCTGGTACACCCAGGCCGAGGCGACAGCAGCCTCATTGGGACACGCCCCAGTAAGTCCGCTGCCTTCCTGAATGACAGGCCCGAGGAACGTGCGTCCTTATCTGTCCGAACCAGGGAACGCAGAGGACATTCGACGACGGAACTCACGCCCAAGACGATAACGCGGTACGGCAGCCTTCTCACCGTTTCCCATCCTGGGCGCGGGCCAACGGTCGGGAGCCTGACCGACGGAGACGGAGACAGAGACCGGACGGGGTGGATGTGGATGATGCCGGGGGCCAGTATACGAGCGAGGACAGTAAAGTGTCCGTGCTCGCGGTCGCGATGGTGGGCGTTGTGCTCGCGTGTCACTATCTGGATTACTTGTAGAGTAAGCTATTTATTCATTCACGATATCTTCATGTCGGTAACGATAACGAACACTAGTACTGTACCTCCTACGACTCACGAGTCGCGCTTCAAAATAGAGAAGCGTTTATATGAGCTCGGAACCTCTGGCGTGTCCATCGCCGCCCAACCCCTGCAAGACTGTCAGCTTAGTTGAGCGGGTACCGGGTAACTGGTAATGTTCTACTCTCGTGGTTGCAAGCGTACCCTCGCGACTGATCATAGTCCTTCGCTGCCTCCAACACTAGTAACTTACTGCAGCTTGCGCCAGACCCCCGGCCCGGGCCTGATAAGTAGCCCGAGCTACACCAAGTCTCAGCTGATTATGCGGCCCGGAGAAAGATCCGGCATTTGCCGAGAGGCTGCATAGCCTTGAGCCAGGACAACTTAAACCTTGCGAGCCGCCAGTCCAGTGGGTCACCTTAAACCCGGCGTACACTGTGCGTTTGTATTCACACATAACTCCTTGAGTCGGCGCCCGGTCTCGTTGACCATTTTACATACCGCTGAAACAGACTTTGACTCCATCCGATCCTGGAGATAGGAAGCGGACGACATCGTTTCCTGGCCATTGCTACTAGTACTGTGCACCGAAAGACCTCCCACTTGCCTGTTTCTACGGGAAGCACCAACTCGCTATGATTTCCGCTACTGATGCCGCCTACATATGTGCCGCCAATCCGTCTCGGCCCATGACTTAGACGTGCAAGGTACGTCACGCTGGCAGTGCACCTGCCGATCGACCATCCATGCGCGGCTCACACCATTCCCTTCCTTTGCCGGCAGCCCATACCGGGAATTACTTCTCGTCCACGCTTCCCTTTCGCCGCTTGCACAGCATGCTGCCCCCCTCATTCAATGTGTGTATGTGCCGCGGTACCTGACGGAAGGCACTGTAGGCCCTTGACCTCCATAACTGCGCATCCTACCACGATTTGGCCGGACGTTCAGCTCTCGGGGATGCGTGCCCGGTTCTTCTGAAGCTCTCGATGAATCGCAAGGATCCAGGGCACACGCGGAGTCCTCTGCGACCTGTGCGGGGCGTAGATGGTGAGCGTATCCGCTTTCTATACCGACAGCCCCACTACGGTTGCTCACCATGCGGACAGTGCCAACGCCATCCCACCCCGGCGCAGGCGCAGTTAAGGATGCGCCCTGGCCCAACGTCAGCTCTCGAGTTTGGCCGCAAGGGAAAGGGAGATCACAGCGCGGCCGCCCATATCCGCATCCGCGAATCTAAGGCCGACTGCCAGTGATCCAGCGACCACCCGACGACTGGCCTGGCGTGCATGGCGCCCACGACGGCGAACCCTCGCCATGCCGTGCCCATCCTGTGTCCTGCCCCCCTCGCTGCCAGGCTTCCTTTTCCCATGTCGATCCTGCAGCCGCGGCCGCGGTGGGCCAAACACGTTTCTCTGTAATTCCAATCAGCCTCGATCTCAGCACGTACACTCCCTGGCGTATAAGAGGAGAGGGGGGAGGCGGACGGCAGGGTAGGATCGGCGCCGGGATCCCCTTCAGCCAGCCTAAGAGACATCGCGTCTTCTGCACCCCCTTCCGAGTCCTGAAGCCAACGACGCCGCCCTGCCTCAGTTTCGTCTCTTTAGCACGCATAAGTACTTACGTACAGAAGTTCACGATGCGCTCCTTCGCCCAGCTCCTCGCTGCTGTTGCCGTCGCGGTCCAAGGTGCGTGTTGCGGCCGTGTCGTGTCCGACCGGCGGTCGCTCACGGTCGAACTGTTATGCTGACGCCGTTTTGGGCTGTGCGCTCTGCAGTGAACGCGGGGCCCGTCAGCATCCTCGGACGCGATGAGGCGGGGGTCCTCTCGTCTTTCACCTCCATCGCCCCGTCGGCTTCGTCCTTCACTTCTATCGTGGCGTCGGCTTCGTCGTTTACCTCCGTCGCGCCGTCGGCTTCGTCCTTCACTTCTATCGTGGCGTCGGCTTCGTCTTTCACCTCCATCGCGCCGTCGGCTTCGTCGTTTACCTCCATCGCGCCCTCGGCTTCGTCTTTCACCTCCGCCGCGCCCTCGACGGTGACCTTCCCGTCGTCCTCCATCGCGTACTCGTCCGCGCCCGCGCCCAGCTCCTCCATCCTCTTCAGCAGCGCCGCGCCCTCCTCGCTCCCCGCCCACACCGTCACCATCACGCAGACGGTCACCGGGTGCGGGTGCGGGTGCGGGTGCGGGTGCGGGTGCGGTGGCGGGACGTCCACTCTGACCACGCCCGTGGGCTCGCCGACGACGACCGTCACCATCGTGCGCAGCACGGGCACGGCGACCGCCTCCACGCCGCCGACTACGACCGTCACTAGCGCTATCGGGGGCACGACGACGCTCTCGACCCCGGTACCGGTCTTCACCAGCACGCCGGCCCCTTCCTCGATCGGCGGCATTACCGTCACCTTGTCCACCCCGGACTCGGGCTGCGGGGGCGCCGGCGCGACCGTGACGGTGACGTCCGGCGTCGAGGCCATCTCGTCCGCCGCCCCGAGCTCGGCCACCGTGGCGAGCGGCCGTCTTTCGTCCAGCTCTGCGTTCTCCAGTTCGGCGGCCCCGGCAAGTAGTGGACGCCTTTCGTCGTCCGAGGCGTTCTCGAGCTCGGCCACGGCGAGCGGCAGGCTCTCGTCCAGCTCCTCCTTCGCGACGTCCGTCCCAGCGAGCGTTGGGCTCTCGTCTTCCTCGGCATTTACATTTACGACGTCCGTTCCGGTGAGCGTCGGCACGAGCGTTGCGGTGAGCATCTCAGTCTCCCCCCAAGTTCTGAATCATGCATGACGCTGACGGTCTCCGATTCCCCATGCCCTAGGCCTCTTCCTCCGCTTTCTAACGGTGAACGTCACACCCGTCGCTCCTTCTGAATAGAACAGCGGGGTCCGTCCCGTCCTGGGCGTCGCCGAAGATTCGAACGGTCCGGGGCGCCGGAGCTCGGTGAGATGATAGACGACTGGACATTTGGACTTTTAACGAATCTAGGACTTACGAATATATCATAATGCACGTTTGCTACACACACGGATAACGTCGCTCTCTCTCGGACTCTGAGTCTGTGCACAGTGCGGCGTCTCCGAGTGATGCAAGTCGGCATCGACGTGCGTGGACGGAAGACGAGATTTTGATTTTCCCCATTCCCCACTCCGCGTTCTTCCGGTTCAAGGTGCACCGGTTTGGCGAAGCGGCGGGATCGGGTTAGAGGGCCTTGAGCCCTTGAGCCCTTGAGTCTGGCCTCCCTCCAAGCTGCGCATTTAGCTGTTCATCCGGTGCGTAGCTCTCTGATAACATTTTTGACCGCAGCAGCTTTGTGTGGAGAAGGTTCGCGGGTTCTCCTAAGAATAAATGGTGTTGAGCGCCGCAACGGTATTATACGGTATGATGGGCGGCGACGGAGACGAATGTGTGAAACTCGGAGTCCTTCTACTGTGTTTCCAATGACTGTGAGGACTCTTTCTGTTTTTTTTTTTCCGACGTTCAAAGATTTAATTCTGACGGCCGCACTTCTAGGTTGTCTCAGGTTGATCATCGTCTCGAAAGTCTTGAATTGTGGGGGGCCCTTGACGGAATCGTAAGTGGCATCGGAAACCGCAGCCATGGTTGAACGTTGACTAACATAATCCCGCAGGGAACTCTATCCCCGGCCGGGATTGGAGAACGTGGCTCTACTCCCGACCTGGGCACGTTCCTTCACCACTTGCCATCGTATATGTGCTTCCGAAGGACCTCCAACCGCCTCGCAGTAACAGGCAGCCACCGCCCGCAGCAAAATGTACGGCTAGTACAACAGCACTGCGTATACGGTAAAGCTTACACAAGAGACTGCGGTACTGACACGGTCATCATGACTACGTTAGAGGAAATCACATCTCCAATGCGCCCATTGGCCCGTGGCTCGCGCCAAACGGATCGCAGTGGAATTATCGTTCGGTATTTCTGAGTGAGTTTGTTACAACAGACTCAACGTTATGATGCCATATGTTAAATCGGCTTTAAGTATGGTGACCATCCCATTCGTTCATCCATGCCTTGGGGTGGGGTGGCCTTAGGCTCAAGAGGGGGATGCATAGTACCGGGTACTGAGGCCTTTGGTGTCACTCTCCGACCATTTCGAAGCTCCAACCCTCCACAATCCGGTTCAGGACACGAGCCACAACCGCAAATGACAGACACGTCGCGGATTCCTCAGCAACAATGCTGCGGGTGTACTCTGCGCCTCGGCTCGCATCGCGTAAGTTACCTCAGTCCTCAGCTATATAGTCCACAGGTGAGCCCACTAAACCAGCCAGGGTCTTCAGATATCCTCTCCCATCTCTCCGCAGACCTACACACACTCCCTCGAACACAAGCACCCACACTCTCGCCATCATGCGTTACTCCACCGCCCTCCTCGCTACCGTCATGGCCGTCCTTCAAGGTATCCGATAATCCACTTTACCTTCTTCGTGTCTTACTGAGCCGTACATTCAAGTGAGCGCAAGCCCCGTCAACGTCGTGGGCCGCGGAGACTCGTCCGTCCCTCCGACTCCGACCCCGACCCTCCCGGGCACAGAGATCCCCGCTCCCAGCGTGAGCGGGGGCTTCCCCACCGGATCGTTCTCCCTGCCGTCCGACTTCCCTTCCGGCATCTCCGAGTCGCTCCCGCCCTTCCCGAGCGGCACTGGGTTCACGGGGCCGTCCGGCGGATGCGGCGTCCCCATCCCCTCGGGCTCAGACGCGTCCATCCCCTTCCCCTTCCCTTCGGGTGTGTCCATCCCTGGGTCCATGTACACCGATGGCGGCTTCGGGGCGTCGGCGCCCACGGACTGCGCGTCCGGCTACTCGTTCCCGACTGGCCCGGGGCCGTCAGATGGCATCCCCACTCCCACTGTTTCTCGCCCGAGTGGGACGGGCACGTTCCATCCGCCTTCGTTCCTCACCACCGTGAGCGGCATCCTCCCCCCCGCGTGAGTGGTAGCTGGATCGAGGTGCGTGGCCGGCGTGGGCTTTTCAAAGTTTGCCTCGCACTGACGCTTGTTTACTAATGTGCTCTGTCGACGTCCGTTCACAGGCTCGACGTGGCGCAACACCTGACAGGTCCTGAGGTCGGGCGCCGGCGAGTAGTAGTTTAGTTTCCAACTCGTCGCCGAACTCGTAGCCCTTGTAATAGACGATCGGATCACGGCAGCTGGACATTCGACGGACGTTTTCTTGCTTTCGTGGTACTAGCTGTGGACGCCTCTCTCGCTTTCGCCAGGATAATGATGTAACGTAGGCGATGGACAATATCGTGACTGTGACGCCTATATATGGGGGGGCATGTGATTCCAAGGAAAGGGTCGCGTGGCCCTATGGGCTTCTGTTTAATCGTACTACGTATACGTGCGACTCGAGTCATCGCCGGAGGAGCCTGGAAGGGCGCTGGCAGGAAAACAAAAACAACCAGCCACCTCTCACAGCAGCCAAAACTCGGCATACACGGCATGCATGCAGACAGGGACAGATACAGAGACATATGTTTTGTTTTGCACCGGATTCTGGGCTTGGAGGAAGCCTGGCGGCAGTGGTTATACGCAGCCAGATACAGATAACTTACCGAGAAAGTCAATGACGTCATAAAATCACAAACTAGAAAAGGCAATACAAGCGCCCATGCCTCACGAGCAAGTGCCAAGGCACCGGTGACGGCTTCTTCTCGACGCCAGCTACGTTTGGTACTTATGCTTATGAATGCAAAAACACGAATATGGTTTCTTCCAGCATAGACGACATTGTTTTTGCGATATTCCTTCACGCCTGACTTCGTCGTTAGGCAACAATAAGTATTGTGCAGGCAGTAAGTAACCTCAACAGGGAATCATAAGCCTCACAGTATGAACGAGGCACCATCGACGATATTGCCGGCGATCTCTTCCCAGGGAATAACGGAGCCGAAGCCTCAGGCCTCAGGGGGGGAGAAGCGAAGCGGAGGTACGCGCGCGTTCCCAGACGACGGAGGACCGTTACGACACTTACCCAGGGCACAGGTCCGTCCAATCCGGCCTCCGAAGGCACGTCATCCTGCTTCCGATAGGTTCTGGCGTTGCCTGTCTCTCCTCGGTAACAGGAATAGTAACTTAGGGTGCAATGGGACACCGGAAGATGGAGAGGCGGACCGCGCGCACCTCTAGTAGCTCACAGCCGTTCGAGGATAATGTGTATAGTACATGTCGCTGTACTTACGCGTTGCTGAAGAGGCAGAAAGAATACGCGTGAAAGAAAACGGAGCGTCCAGCACCGCAGAACGAATAAAAAAGCGAAAGAGACATGCATGAAGGGGGGCCGCGACGGACGGGAACACAACAAAGACGAAATCGGGGCATGCTCGCGAACCGGGAGGCACGAAGCGGAGACTGTGCGCTGACGGAGGAAAGGCGGACACCCCGACCCGCGCGCAAAGAACACAATGAAAAAAAAAAATACAAAAGACGCAGCGCATCGCATAGCAACCGTTCCTTGCGCAACCCGCGGCTCGTGGTACATAGGCTTAGCCACGGAAGCCAACCCCAGCCGCAGCCGCGGCCGCGACACGGTGACCGCAACCTCGCCTCAGCTTCCCCCCAAAAAAAACCCTCCAGAGCCCAACCCCGAAACGCGTCCGATATCCCATAATCAGAACCCGAATCCGAACACGACGACCGCAGCCCCAACGACCGCCGCAGCCCCGGCCGCCGCCAGCCTCCCCAACCCAGCGTCCCCTGCACCGAGAGCGCGGACGCGGACGCCGGCGTTCGCGGCGGCGCCCAGCGCGCTCGAGTTGCCCGCGGTCGACGTCTGGGTGACGATCGTGACGGGAGCCGCCGCGGCGCTCGTCTGGAAGCCCGAGGGCGCCGTCGTCGTGGGCACCGTGAGGGTTGTGGGCAGGGAGGTTGAGGGCGTCGCGGTCACCGTCACGTTCTGGATTTGGGTGAGGGTCTGTGTGGATGGGGCGCGAGTGTCAGCCTTTGGAAATTGGGGCTAACGAGGGGAGCGAGACATCGGGATGTGCGAGGCGCGATGGGATGGCTTGCACAGAGGGAAGGTAGGGGGGGGGACATTAACGGACTCAGACGGGACACGTACCGAGACCGCGGCGGACTGCGATGCACTTGCAAGCGCGGTGTTCGTGTCCGTTACTGGCGAGCTGGAGGCTCCCGCATTGCCGCCGCTGCCAGATGTCGTCGCAGTTGGAGAGTTGGATGTTTGGATCGAGGTCGTTCCGAGCGTATTTGACGTCGTCGTGGCACCGCTTCCTGAAGTAGTGTCAGTGGACGACGTCGCGCTGGTTGAGGTCGTGGCGGGACTTGTGGACAAGGAGGACGAGGAGGACGAGGCATCCGTGCTGGACGTACTTGACGCCGACGCGACAGGCAACGCTGCCTGTGACTGGGCATCGGACAAGAGATCGGGGTAAACAGGAAGAACGGTGCGCACCAAGCTTCCAGCACTGCTCGTCGGGAGCGCAACTCCCGATAGTCCGACCTCGTTCTGCAGCACAATGCGACGGAGATTGGCATCGATCGTCCACAAGGAGAGAAAGAACGCACCAGTATGCTATTCACACCATCCAGAAGATCAGCGGAAATGAGGGGCACTACATGCGTGCGGATAGGGCATATCAGCACACCGTTGAACTATGGACCGAACGGCGATCATACATACCTCGAGCGCCGATGAAAGCCACAGCAAAAATCGCGTTCAAGTAGCGCATCTTCAACTAATACACAGCGCGCGGAAGAGAAGACAAATGAGGTAGAGCGCTCGGGGTGGTCGCGAGGAAAGGCGCGCGGGGGCGAGGAGAGGACGAGGAAGAGAAGTGGGGAGAGGATTCAGGTGGAGTGGTGGGGCTCGCTCGGATATAAACCGCGGCTGGCTGTGGACGGGAGCCGGAAAGTGGCAACGGGGGGGGGGAAGGGCTTGGGATCATGCACTCCGCGTTCGCGCTGCATATAAAGCCCGAGCATGTGGTCGCGGGGGGGGGCCTGCGAACCTCGCTACGCTTCTTCCGGCATCTGACCGTGCGCGCATCGCCACGCGAGTACCACAGTTGGTCCGCGTCCGAGTTCTGGTGGGCTCGAAGCCTAGTCGAGCTTGCACGGGTCCGACGCCGCTGCACAAGATGACTCTTGGACCTCTTCCAAGGTGTGAGTGGAAATGTGAGAAGCGCCGCCTGGGTCGTCGGGGAGGAAGTAGCGCTGCTGGCTTGCCTGAGGCATAGTGCGTGTTGAGTGGGCACCGGAACCGTTGCCTCGCTGTTTGGCAGGATGGCGAAGCGAGAGAGAACGCACGGTACAGCGATCGTGATCCGGGTCCGAGGAGGGCATCGACGTCACGGTCGTCCGAACGGAGAGGTTCGTGACGGCGTTCAAGTGGGTGAAGAATGGCTCCGTCCGCGAAGGGGGGACATATGACGCATCAAACGATCGGGGTGGGACGGATATCTGGATTCGACACTAAACGAGAAGCGTCTCTACGGGGGACGATGAACTCTTCACAGGAGAGGACAACTCACCACATGTATGCGTCGACGACAGCAATAAACGCTCGCCTCGGGACCCGGAAGTCGGCCTTTCCTACTTTTCAAGAGCGTAGAGGAAACAGATCCCGTTCTACAGCCTACGAATGTCTATGCAAAGTTTTCAACATCGCGTCGACAAAGTAGTCGAGGGGAGGCTAGTAAGTAGGCAACATGTTGCGTCATGCATCGAGCTTTGAGCGTATGAGCGCCGGCACAGGTGAGCAAAATTGGGAAGACATGTATGCGGGAAATTGGGGAAGACGATTATAAGGGTAGGTCAGACCGTCTGGTCGAAGTGGGAGGAGGAGGAGGGAAGGTGGACCGTTGTCACCCTCGACCAGAGGATCTAGCATGATGATTTGGCGCCTGCGTTATCTCGGCTAGATAACAACGGCAATTCTACGTAAGTAGCGCCCTTCTGTCATTGGCTCGTCTTTTCCCAATCGACTCTTGACTGGTGACTCTTGAGCTGCAAGTGGTGCGGTTGTGCATACGTGATCGAGTATGATATTCCGCCTGAAACCTATAGATCACTATCGACGCCACGACATAAATTCCAGCCACGCCGTCTCCGAGAGACACAGGTAGATCATGATATCACACCCCGCGCACGAACCCATCCAAATAAATGCACACCGGCCGGCACTCCTCGAAACTCGTCCCCGCCGCTCCCCAGATTCAACCTCAGATCCCCAAGCCCACTCACTGTCCCCCCAGCTGCAAGACACTGACAAGCGACGTCAAGACCGGAACAAGAGCCAGAGTGAGCGCGATGACGTCGCCAAGCGTGTCGAGGCTCCCAGACGCAGAAGGGATCCCGCCACCAAGGAGGTCCAGAAGGCCCGGGGAGCCGCTCGTCAGCGTCGTCAGCGACCCAACGAGGGCCGTGAGCGAGTCCGACGCGCTGGGCGGGACGGTGCTGTTAGTCGGGAGCTGGCCGAGGAACGGAAGGACCGCCTGGATGGCCCCCAGGCTCTGGCCGAGCAGCGCGGAGACCGGGTCGGTGCTGGGAACGCCTGGGACCGGAACCGGAACCGGGACTGCGACTGGGACTGCGACTGGGGCGGCCCCAGGGACCTGGGTGGCGGGCGGCGCGATCGAAGTGAGGCTCGAGAGGAGGCTCGAGAGGTTGTCGTTGACGTCGCCGAGCACGCTCAGGTCCAGGCGGCTGGGGACGAGGCCGACGTCGGCGGCCGGGACGGTGGCGACCGTGCGGCCCCCCTGCGACGCGACGAGGCCGCCCGGGATGTTGCCCTCGAGGCCGATCGTGTTCGCGGGTGACGCCGAAGGAGCGTCGGCCGCTGCTGCCCTGTGCGAAGACGCTCTCCCGCCGTACGCGGACGGAGAGTTAGCCAAGAGGCCAGGGGCAGGGACAGCAAGGGGGAGGGTGACCTGGCGCTTGGTGAGGACTGTGCGCGGGTGCGAAGGCGGGTCATGATCAGCAGGCCTAGGGGCTTCTCGACATCTGAAGAGAATGAATGAGGCGAAGCGCACCTGAGGCACCGACGCCCGTGCAGAGCGAGAGGCAGGCCGTGGCGGCGATGGGGACGTACTTGATAGCGACCATGGCGGTGAGGTACGATATGCAAAAACGAGAGTGGGGGTAGCTGATGTGGGGTATAGTGACTGAGGTGAGAGACCACGAGAAGGACAGGTCGAACCAGTGAGGGGGGATTTATGAGTCTCCCGATGGAAGTCAGCCGTGGAGCGCTATTCGCTCTGCGGCTCAAGAGGCGAGTTCTACGATCAGTTGTCGTGTACAGTTCAGATATGGATCTACGCAGTACCGATGCTTGCTAAGCGTCGCGGGAAGAGCTGAGGCTACCAGTGACGAGCGGTTCTGTTATCCAAGTGCCGCCAGAAGAATCATTTGAACCGACCTCTAGAGGGCCGGCCTACATCGCACACGATCGATCCCTGACCTGTACGAACAGGACAGAGAATCAGATCGACATAGAAGCCAACCTGGGAAGCGTCAACGTGGCCAGATCCTATCCGGGTTTCCCGAACTGATTTGAACGTAAAGGCATGGTACTGAACATCCACCTGAACGATCTTCTGGATAAAGAGGAGCATTTGCGGCACGCAACAATGTCAGAGCGCATCGCTAATTTGACACCCTAGGAGCGCACTTACGGCCTCTGCAGGGTTCGAGGAATGACCCCCACGCTCCGGACTCTCGGCTCCGACGCTTCTCCTCGTAGGATGCCGCATCGAGAAGCCCCGAAGTAGGTTGAAGTGGTTATCCTCGTCGGTGGCGCCATGTGAAGGTCAGCCAGCCTGCCGGCGCCGTGCGGGGAGGTAAATTCGAACCTGTCCGAACCCTCCGTGCCTGTTACAACATATCGGGGAACCTCTACGTAGCTGTGTGGAACGCAGGGATTTGGTGGACTGTGTACCCTGAACCGTTCATGCACAGAGTCTATCGTATGGGAGCGATCAGTGGCGGTTCACACTGGGTTGAACACCGGGCATGCATATGGGGATGGGGAAACACCTGTGAAGTCGCCTGAAACGGCGTGAGAAGCAGCGGTGCTTCTCCGACATGGGCTCCGTATCTGCGGGCGATCGCCCAAAGGCTCCACAGGATGGCACGGAAGGAGGTTTTCTATGGGGAGACGGCTCTAAAGTTCGGAGAGGGATGTGACCGTAGAAAGAAAGAGGGTATGACGAGCGCAGGGGAGGTAGTGTTATCCAATGACATGACGTACCTCTCTGCAATGTCGCGCGACTAGGCACCGGCTAACATAGATGATCGTGAATTCCCCTCCAGCCCTTCCGGTTGCAGGTCGAAGGTGGCGTGTTGCATCGTCAGAAACCGCAATTGTCGGCCCTCGGTAGATTTCGGTTCCACCGCCGGCACGCGTGCGCAGGTTAATGTCTGATTGGTGCGTGAGATTTGGACAATGCTCAAAAGCTTGACGTTTATGCGTACACACCCACACCTCGTATAATCGGAAGAAGAACTTGGGGAAGAACGGAGCAAGAAGTTAACGGAGAGCACGCTTTGCAGAGCCGTCCCGGCAACCCCCGCGCCTATTGTATGGGCGCTTGTCAATGGCGTCGTTTACTTGCATCATCGTCGTCAACCGTCGGGACACGGTGTACATCCACACTCTACAAGCTTAGATGTACCACCAGTTCCTTTTCCTCTACTACGAACCGTATGTAAGCCTTCAGCTTTCTTCCCTACGTGAAAAGGGCACCTAATACATTCATCCTCGTCTTTAGACTGGTGTATATTCGCACGGGCTAGCCGCTAGTATCCCTCCGTCTTACCGCCTAGGCGAGATATCGATGCCTTGCCCTGCCAGCAGTGGGCCTCCACTCGTGCGCCCTTCTCCACATACTCAGGACCTTGGTCGGTGGGTATAGAACACAGCATAGAGAGCACGTTCTTATTGTGAGTTTACTCGCCCTTCTCTAGTGTATTAGTAAACGCGATCATTGTGCTTTCGATCCTGTAAAGCCTTCCCGACGATCTTGACGCCAACTTCTCAGGCTTCGGGGAACGACGTCGGCAGGCCGCTTTCGAACGAGTCTGTTCCGAGATTCGGTCCCATGGTCGGATTCGTGTCTCGGCTGCAGGTGTCCGGAATGGTCTCGTCTACGATCTCCTGATTGTATGTATGCTCGCCCAACCGCCCTGCATCGCGCGATGACCTTGGGTTAAGTTCCAAACCGGGTGGATCCAGTGGTCTTTCCGATGATCAGGGCGATGACGGATAGCGCACCGGTCCACTCGAATTCGGTATCCGCACCCGAGCTACACGTCTGCGGATGGGCGACGAGGGGCTTTCGGGCGCGTCCAGGTACGCAATACCCTGGCCATAAGCACATCTAGCATCCTCAGCGGCTCGAAGCCCTTGCGGTGGCGCACCGCGAACCGCGCGATGCGCCACCGCAACGGGAACATTTCACGGATAGTAACAAAGCCTGGCTGACGTATACTTGCGCTTTGGCGTATCATTCATACCTGTGTTCACCGTTCCGTGCGAAGTCATTAAAACAACTTCGATCGCCGGTGGCACCTCTAGTGCGCGTGGCTTCAAGAGATAAATTCCTCTCTGTCATCGCGATGAGGTAGAAACACGACGAAGTAACAACATTGGCCACGAGTTGGGCCAGGCGGGTTCAAGTCTAAGGACGAGTCTCCACCGATCACATCCTCGGTACGTCTGCCATCTGATATCTCTATGGGTTGTCCGATATTAAGGGTGTTTCTCCCTCGGGTAACGCAGGTTGCGCTGACAATGTCCTTGTGGCGCGCGAAGGTCGGAAAGCTGGAACCGTGCCACCTGTGGTCAGTTCAAAAGAGGACCGGCGCGAGATACAACACGGAGCATCTCCACCCAGGTTTCCATGACCCGACCTCGGAACGACACATCCTGCTCCAAAGGCGCTCTTGACCCACCCCCGCATGGACGACAACTGTGCCGCTCCCTTCAGCGGACCGTGTCTTACTGGAAGACGAGGTCTTCGCTTTTTTTTTCAAGTCCGCGGGTCGCTGCTGTTCCCCCTGGCCCGCGTTAGCGCCGGATGAGGTATAAATTCGCCCCGTTTTCTGCCTGTACCATCCCACCCACCACATCACACCCGCGTCTCAACCCTTCAATACCCCAAGCAAGATCCCAACCATCACACTCGACAAAATCTCCGCCATGATTTCTAACAAGTCCACCGCTCTTGCTACCTTCGTCTTCATGACCTGTGTTGTGGCCCAAAGCACCAACGGTGAGTGTTAGCGCGACCGCTCGCACTTTGTCTGGACTGACGTTCGCATTTGTCAGGCACCTCTACGGTCTCCGAGTCCGCTACCACCTCCACCTCCACCACTGTTTCTACCACTTCCACTTCATCACCGACAACCGCTCTTTCGACATCCAGTGCCAATGCGTCTGCGACCAGCACCGCGACTTCCCAATATGCGTCCGGTTCCGCGACGACCTTCCTCCTGAGCCCCCCATTGGCAAGCACGCCCACCAGCGTTCTGCCCTCACCGCCCGTGTCCTTGTCGCCCCCCGACGCTTCGCAGTCTCTGTCAGTGCCGCAACGCCGCGACCTGCACCCTCACGGGATCGTGAAGCGGCAGTCGCAGGTACCGTCCATCGCCATCCCCACTCCCCTCGTCTCCACGCCCGTCGCAACGGCCCAACCCTCGGCCACGAACGCGGTAACCGCACCCTCCCCTGACCCGGAGACTCCTTCGCCCAGCGAGGCCTCGGCGGGCGGGGCGGGGGCGGGGGCGGGGGCGGACCCGGCCCCGGCCTCCTCCACCGCCGCCACCGACCCGACGGAAACGCAGTCAGAGCCTACCACCGACGACGATTCCGACGCGCCGAGCTTCACGGATTCGGGTGATGAGTACGTCGCCAGCCCGTCGCCCTCGAGCTCGTCGGCAGGATCGAGCGATGCGGCGACCTCGACCTCGACCTCGATATCGATGCCTTCGCCGCCCCTCTCTCCTCTCCCCTCCCCCCCTTCCCAGGCGGCACCAGCCCCGCCGTCGGGTGTCCCGACGGGTGCTGTGTTCCCGTCGATGTCCGCCTTACCGGTGGCGTCTCCCCCGGCTGCTGAGTAGAGTTGCTTTGCGGCGGAAGTCGGACAGTTATTTATGCCCGAGTTGGACTGACGCTATCGCTATGTATTTATCTGCGGCTATACTCCGCGTTGTTTATGAAGGACTTTGATGCACGGTTCAAACTTTGTGCTCGATATTTGGCAAAGTCCGAGCGATCTGTCTTGGTCGATACCGGCAGTCGCGTGAGTCTGCGTAACCTGAATCTATCCGAAATTTTTTATCTCTTCAAGGGTGGGCGGTGTCTTCGGATTCGTGTTTTCAGATCTGTATGAGCTCTGGCTAGTGGGTGCTCACCGTGAATCATTGGTCTCCGTCTAGTCCCGCGGCGACTGGGAGTCGGTGGCTCCGGCAAAAGCGTTGCAGGCTTCGGCGGTTGTCTCCGGCAAAAGCCGACTCGGGGGTGCCTCCGGGGCCTCGTCAACTCAGCTGAACGATCTCCGCCTCCTACAGTCTTAGTCTACTTTCTTTCGCTGATTCTCGTGCTATCTTCATATTCGACAGCCCCATACAAGGTCTGGGGGAAATGCTCAAGAACAATGTACAAGACTCCCAAATTCTTGCCCGGGGCTAAACGTTCACCGTAATGAACCGGAACCGCTGACTGGACTCCTTTTCAGCCCGGACTCCTCTCTTTCGCCCTCCTTTCCTCTTTAACTCCCACTTCTACCCTGCCGTACCCACAGCACAGTACAAGCCAGGGTGTGTCTTAACGACGCTTCAGCTCAAAATGGTGAGTGATCCATGATCAAACGTCCGGTCGTGCAATCCTGACAACATTGTGTCTGCATTGTCAGCCTTCGGACACCCAAACCCTCCCACCTCCTTTCGTGACGCTCGTATCGGAGTACTGGAGCCAGACTACTCCAGAAGTCCTGCGTCAGAAGATCCAGATTCGTCGACGGATGGCAGCAGGGCCACAGGCACAGATGGAGATCGTAAAGGCAATCTCGCAAGAACGGCTCGAGTTCAAGATCCTCTGGAACCGCTCGCTCCCCATCAACCAGCTTCCCTTTGAACTCCTCCTTCGTGTCTTCGCCTTTTCCAGTGACCACTTCGCGATCTCGTCGACGCCGAAATGGTTGTGGCCGCCGGCCATTAGATTCTGGACGCTCATGGCAGTATGCCGTCACTGGCGGGAACTCATAGTCAACACCTGGACGATCTGGTGCGCACTTGACCTGCGGGGGAACGCGCGCTGGACCGAGCTTTGCCTTGCTCGTTCCGCCACAGCTCCTATCAGCGTCGACGTGAGAGTAGAGAAACGCTACGACCTCTATAGCCTCAATGCTGCGTACCCTCATGTCTATCATATTCGGAGCCTTGTCTTTAAAGTCACCTCTCCGGGCGAAGATAAGGAGTGCAGAGACGTAGTCGCGGCACTTGAGGTTTTTTTTCGTACCAGAATGCCTATCCTGGAGGATCTCTATTTCTCCATCTCGGATTATGAGCGGCGTTACAGTTTCCTGTTTCCTGTCGACATCAAGCTTACCTCGAAGTGCTTTCCTCGCCTTCAATGTCTTACGCTCGCCCGAGCGGTGGCACCACGAGACCCTTCGCTCTACACGCAACTCCGTGCACTCTCTTTGACGGCGTGCACGCACTCGCTCTCCTTCGACTCCTTCCTTGACGTGCTGGACTCGTGCGCTTGCCTCACGGACTTACATCTGGAAGACACTCTCCATCGCCTGTCGGACGGTGACTGGATGCAGCGGGACCCATCCTCTCGCCAGCGGCCGTTGATATCCATTCCGCACCTCGACTCCCTCGTGTTACACGCCCACGGCGCCGTCTGCACCGCCCGATTCCTCGCGCATCTGCATATCCACCCCTCGACGCGTCTCGAAGTATCAGCCGACGCCGAGGACGCGGACGTCGACGGCCCCGACGGCGCCCGCTCCATGGTCGCCATGCTGCCAGCAGACCCCGCCGTCACTCTCGAGCCTCTGGCCACGGCGAGCACGGTCCACATGACCATGTCCGTCGCCAGCACGGCCAGGATCTTGACGGACTACATCCCCTGGGACCCCCCGCACGTCGAACTGCAGATGAGGGTCGGACCTCTCCGCCCGCGCGGTCGCCTTCGTCACGATGACGCGCCGCCGTCGCGGTGGGGCGCGGTGGGCGACCTCGCCGCGCTCCTGGGGCGCTCCCCCGTGACGTCCCTGCGCGTGTCCGACGTCTATCCCGACACGGTGGCGGCGTGGGCGGCGGTGTTCCGGGCGTTCCCCCGCCTGGAGCGGCTGTCCGTCCAAGCGTCTGGGACGCGGCCCTGCGAGGCCGGCGCGGTCGCGATCAGGAATGTCTTGCTCGGGCTGCACGCGGCGTCGCTGTCCACAGCCGACCCCAACCCCAACCCCGACCCCGACTCCGGCTCCGACCGTGACCCCGACCGTGACCCCGATCCGGACGGGACGGTGGCCTGCCCCAACCTGGCGTACGTCGATGTGGACGCGTCTCGTGTGGAGATCGCAGCGGTGTACGAGGAGATGCGCACTTGCTTCCGGTTCCGCCGGGATAGGGGCGTCTTCCTGGCGGAACTCGAGCTGTATTTCGACGCTTGGGAGGCATCTACGAAGCTCTGTCGAGCGTGTCTCAAGGACATCGGGGACTGCACGGGGCGGCTGAGCCTGAATAGGGTGAGCTTCGACGAGAGAGAGGAGGAGGATGGGCGGGTGGAGTCGGCCAGGACGGAGGAGCAGAGTCATGTGCTCGGCCGCGACGGTGAGCACGCCGTGCTTGTTTTACTCGCCCGCTCATACACGTCTGTAGATGGCCGACAAGGTGCTGCTGCTACCTTCGATGCTGAGACAAACGGCGCTTGGGCCTCGCAGGCGTGGGAGGGTAGGCGTATTGGCCTTCGCGGACCCTTCAAGAACCTACGGCGACTTGTGTTGAAGAAGTTCCGCCGAACCAAATAAATCGTATTCGCGAAGCGTTGTTTTCTCGTCGCCCTTGTGCGGAATCCGAGTGCACTTGGAGGAGATGATGGACTTGTTACGGGGGGGTTGGCAGGACATACGGAGTCGCGTCGAGCACCTGTAGCATTTGGACCCTTATGGAGTGCCGAAAGAGCAAAAATCGCATGCATGTATATGTGTTTATCACGACGGCAACGTTTCACCAGTGCATCTTGTCATTAGTCTATCATTGGGGACATCGAGGCTTGGACTCGGAATGTTTCTCAAAGGCCATGAGCTTTGCGGCGTGGAACCGCGAGCGTGGCAGCCTCGCGGTGGGGGGCACAGTCTTCCAGCAAGTCTTTCGTTGTGCTCAAGTGTTCATCCCTCAAAGCGTGTGTTCTGCGTGACAGTCCCCATCTGCATAAATGAGGGACCTACAACGGAGTTTACGAGGGAGGGTGCTCACTGTGCGCGTGAACTTCCCTCAGGCCGAGTCCGGCTCCATCGAAGTTGGCGCCAAGGCTGTGGTTCCGGCAAAAGCCGACTGATTTGACGTGGCGGGCAAGTGGAAAACCGGAAAAGGCAGCTCTGGCGCCGGAACCTTTCCCACGGGGTCCCCACATGCGCACTCCTGCCACTGCCAGTGGCCTCCTGTTCCCGGATGTCGTGTCCCCCTCAACCATGGACCCGCCCCTCCAGCAATATTGTCCTTGGCTTCTCACTAGTCACTCAGACGATGCATGCTGTCTCCGCATACTTGGACTCGCTCTCTCTGCAAGGCTCCATCTGGCGTCGTCGCACTCAGGCTGGGCCAGCCCTCCAAGTCTGTCGTCTGCACTCTAGACGGAGAGTGAGACTGACCTCCTTCCGGCCGCGACGGATATGAATCAAAAGCTGCTCATTCGACCATATCAGTCGTCCAACGTTCCCTCCTCGGACCAACAAGAGCCATGACTAGTACTGGCAGGCGGCGATATGCATCTCCAGCCAGAACGTCAAATGCGGGTGTCCAGGGCCCTCACTGCAAAGTATGTATTCTCCTCCCTTTCAGTCTGACGCGCTTGTGATGGGCCCGGGCGGCCATGAAAGATGGGAGGTCACCGGTCATGTCGTGTGGAGGTGCGTCTCCGCGATGCATGTTTTTCCTATACTGTGCACGGTCTACATGCCTTTGCCTTTCGTCCCACTTTTTTAATTTTACTTTCATACTCTTCAGCGCGCCTGCTGGATTGGGGGAGGTCCTTGTCCCGCCGACCGAGAGCAAAAATCAGCCAGTATGGGCGAGCGCGTCTATTCGCTCGCTGCGACCGCCGTTACGTGGGATGCTCGCACAGCTCGTCTACCTTTGTGGGTCCGTCTCTGAGTTCGAGATCGCTCAGAGGCAAATGTGCGACCCTTTTGCATGCGTCGAGCGGTCGTTGGACGTCCACAACTGAAGCGTAAAGAGCAGGTCAGAGATGGCGATTCGGCGCCTTCTCAGACTACAGAAGGAGAAACATGGCATGTGGAAACTGCACGGCAGATGAGCTTGGGATAAGCAACTTGCTTTCGTCGTGTCGAACACCGGCGTATTTAGCATGAGAAAGAGAAAGCTGGGATGCGCAGCACGAGCGTGTATGCGCGGCGTGTAGACGGGAATGGGCTAGCTAAACGTTGACCAAAGAGCGGGAGCATGACTCCGAGGGTCGGCAGCGTGCAATCTAGGAGGCTCTGCCTGCCCATACCATAGCACCTTGATGACATATTGTTTCCAACTCCCGCAGGTGGATATGTGTGTCGGATGTCGTTCTCTATCCAATCCACTTCGGTCTTGACACGTTCCATTCTTGTGTCCTAGGTCGTGGGACGCTGCGCAGTCCTCGAGTTCAGTCAGGCTGGTGCTGCTAATGCTCCCATCCACCGAAAGTGTCATGCGCAGAGAGCCTGACTAACCGGCTTCAAGAGAACGACCGAAGGTGAGGCGACTCCAACCCGCACGCCCTCATCTAAGGCAGCTCGGGTCTCCACCTCTCTTCCTGCAACTCTCTCTCTGCCAGTCTGACTGTTTCTCGCCTTTTAGGCACTACACTTACACTCTCCGAAACCACCTACTGAATCCAAGGACACAGGAATTCTCTATCGCGAGCTAGACTTCGACATGGCGAACATCTCCACGACGGAACTGCTGTTCCTGTTCGATGCGGCGTCGTACGCCCTTTACACCGGCAACCGTGCACTTGGACAGCTATCGAGCACCCTGATCAATTCCAGTTTGTATGGTGAGTGCCATGCCACCCATCCTGCGTGCGTTCCGCTGACATTCTGCATCGAGGTGTGCTAACGCTCTCTGTGCTCGTCGCCGGAGTCGTCCTCGCGTCAGTCCCTCTTACGCCGGCCGCGAATTCTCGTCCCACACCACCCATCCTTGTTGATCCACTGCATCTACAGGCCGCGTTTGCGGAGAGACACACGGAACACCGCCCTCCTGCTCGCAACGGGCGCGATGGACGCCGGGACGACGGCCTACTTCGCGCTCCGCGTCCGCAACCTCTCGCACGACACGGCGGCGGTGTACAGCAACGCCGCGTCGCTCTTCATCGACCTGCAGGCCTGCTACCTCACGAGCACCGCCGGCGGAGCGGGAGGGACCGGCTCGACGCAGTGTCCGGGCCTCCAGGACGTGAGCGATTTGGCGGGGCCGAGCGACCTCCCGCCCCAGTATTGCGCGGGAACCGCCGCGCCCACTATCAACGTGAGCGTTCGTTCGCCTTCATGTGTTTAACGCGGTCTCGGCGGTCTTACTTATGGTGAGCCTCCCCGCGCGGGTATTCAAAGGCTGTGCTCGGGAGCGCGATCCTCTGCGGGCGCGCGTGCGCGCTCTGGCCCCGGAAGCGTGTCGTTCCGATCTTGCTCAGCTCGCTCATTCTCGCAACCTGTGGTGCGTCCCCCTCCCTATGGTATCATCCCCCCCCCCCGTACTGCACACTGACTACGGCGACGCGAAGCGCTTGGGATCGCGGACACCGGTGCCGTGGCGGAGAACCCGCGCAGGCTGGACGGGCCCGGCGTCGGGGCGTTCTTTGTGGGCAAGGGTTTCAGGCTGGCGGCGGCGGCATTGGCGTTCATCACCGTCCTCGCCGCGAGTGCGCTGATTTTCTGCAAGACTTGGTAAGATGTCCTCGCTGGGGTATCGTACACGTGGGTAGGAGGAGTTCACCTTCACCTTTGAACCTTTGCGCACAGGCAGCTGAGGGCGAGCATCCGGAGCCGTCTTCACCAGGGCTCGGCGCGGGCCAGAGTGGGGGGCGCGTTGGCGCTGACGGTGGAGTTGGGCGTCGTGCATTGCGTGATTTGGGTATGTCGTGTGTGGTTTTTGTCTTGCGTTCCGCCGCGCAACGTCGTGTCTGAACTGCGGGCTAGGCACTCGTCGTCGGCGGCACGGCCACGATGAACCAGTCGCTGGGTGCGCTGGAGGATACCGCGACTGGCTTCGAAGAGCTCGTGTACGCCTAGAGCCCGGCATCGTTCGTGCAGGGATTCTGAGTGTTCGACCTGGGCGCGCTGACTCCCCTCACAGTAAGCCCAGTCGTCTCTCAGTATCGCGCAGCCCGGCGTGCGAGAACCCTTTGGCCGCCTCACTGGTACCGCTTACTTATTTGACAGGCGCTGTACCCGGTGCTGCTCGCCGTCCTCATCGCGCTGAACACGTCGCCCCACTCTCAAGCTGAGCGCGAGCGGGAAGGCTTCGGGCGCATTTCTGACCCCCCTCTGCGGCCCCGGGGTGGCGTCGAGCCACCGCACTCCCCGCATTCACCTACGCAATGGCGTCGGAAGTTCCAGTTCCTCCTCGCCAGCCCCCCGCCGGCGCTGCTTGTCGACCAGCGCGCTTCCGGGGAGGGTCACATCGAGGTGTTTGCGCTCGGCCATATGCGGACGCCGTCTGGATGGGACGAGGGAGATGCCGCTTCGGTAGGCAAGGGTGGGATCTTATAGGGTCACCTATTGCAATTGACTATGGTGTGGGACGGGGGAGGTCCCACTGGCAGTGCTGGTTTGAGGCACGTGATACTATTCGCAAGTTGCAGGATGTACGGACCATAAAACGTTGAATCCAATCATAACGAAGCCACCCATTTCAAGCGTAATAGCCTCTCGACATATCTGGGTGATAACAGCAGTCAGGCCGCAGAACGAGAATGGTGCTTTAAGCTTCAAGCTTCAAGGGCGGACGAGCTTGAGTCACAGTGAGACCGGCCCTAAACCATTGTCGGGAGGCGGGCCGATTAGGCAGGACCACGTAAGCGGGGCGCCCGCCGCCAATTCGGGAGAAATCTGGGCCCGCCCTGCGCTCGACGCTCGCTACTTGTGCTCCGACTCTCAGCTTCAAGGGGAACTTACTGTATGCTTCTGTATCAGACTGGTCCGAGATGCCTTGACGATCTGTCTGAGCTACCTTTGAAGTCTCTCCCACCATTCACCTCCGTACAGCGCCGATGCTGCACAAGCAGACTGCAGCGCCCTAACTTCTCCGATTTCCATCTGCTCAACTTGTATTCTTGTGTTGGAGGTACAATCCTGTGGTGACACACAAGCATTCTCTTGCCTCATGATATTTTTGCCTGCCCTATTGGCACTATGTATCCGCTATTAATTGTGAGTCTCTGCTGCTGCACATTCAATCGAGGATTTCCTCCGAGTCGGCGGCCCGTATAGTCATGTACCCTATTTTAAACGGCAGCTCGCTCACAAATATACCGGAGGAGGGCGAGGATATGACTGTACCACAGTCCATTGGAGCACCTACGTACGCCCTTCTGTGAGGAGACGGAGGCATTATTTCAACGTTGCAACTTGCTGTGTTACACTGCAAAAAAAACTACACGCTGACGGCACACGCAAATAGGGAAGCTCGATATACTCCGGCTCGAAACCCCCGGAAAGAGAGGGCCCTCAGCTTACTGATTGAGTCCACGGATTTCCGCGGTGTACTACGTACCTTACTCGTGAGCGTGTCCGCTTCATTCGGTGTATCTGTCCTGACGCCGTGCTTTTCCCAGGCTGCCAGTGGTTGCAAAAGCTTGACGGCAGCAGCCTTGGCCTATACGCTGTGGTTATCCTTGCGCGAATGCAACGCCTCACCGGGAGCGGCAACCCTCACCTTGCCCTGAAGCCCCGTTCCACGGCCTCCCAGAAAGTGTACTTGGTCTCCGCCTTCTGCGTCCTTCGGAGTCATTCCCCCCAGATATAAGCGCTCGCCGCTCGGGCTGTCTTTCAAGTCTCTCCCAGGCACCGCCGGCGACCACCCCCCATGCGGTACCACTTGGGATTGCCTCCTGGCCTCGACGGCTGTACTAGGCGTTCACTGCCGAAGCGTAGCCAGAGGACGGTGGGAGGCATCGATTCGGTGTTTTTCTTTACCTTATGAAGCACGCTCGGTACTAACTTCGCACACAGTGGACTCGGAGCTGGTCCCGGCGGGTCTACCAAGTCTTTCTTTCGGACGTAGGGCTGCTGGAACTCTTGTAATCGTCGCCGATAATCGCTATACATCGTCCCAAACGCGCTACTGTACATTTCCCTCACACTTTGCGCCCAGAAACAGTGCTGGATACATTGCGATGGCTCGCGATGCCATCGTGTAGTGGACGACTGTGCTTTGTGTCAGACTCCACTATCTGCCAACCGTGACGCAGATCCACAATGCGATAGAATAACACAAACACTCACTTTAACCCGCCTGCTGAACAGCCCTTCTCAGAGCATCCACTAGGACGTTCGTGGTTGGCACCTGGGCAAAGCACACCTTCACGAAGGGTGGCGTGTGCATCACCCCCTGGGAGGAGCAAACGCAGATGCCTATCCACAAGTAAGAGAGTGGACTCGAGTCCTGCATGCACGCCAGCTTGAATCCCTCCATCTGAGAGGTATTGCAACCGTGAACAGGAAGCCACTGCAAGGACCAGTCGTAAGCAAGGACCCCGGTAGGGTTATTGGTCACGACGGCGTCGAGCGCAATGTTGATTTTGTTCCTGTCCGCCTTCTGTACGTTATTCATATTCCACGTGAGCATGAATTCAGGCCGTGGGCGAGCAAGAACTGTGCGAAGACACGTACACTGAGGCGATAGGTCATTCTGGCGCAGTGTTGTGTTGGGATACGATTAAACGTGGAGAGATTCACGGTGTAGTCAAGGAACGCAAGTCGCAAATGTGAATGCGTGGAGTGCATCGCCGACGCAGCATATAAATACAAAAATCTGTCTTACCACAACGGCTACACTGTCCATGGCGATATGCCCAGCGGGTGAGCGAATCACGTCGCTCACCGCCCGAGTAGTAGGATGACACCGTTTGATATTGGCCGTGGGCAACTTGAACCACGCTGGAGGACTTCCGAGGACAATGTGACGGCGAGGTTGGCGGGAACCAGACATGGATTTGGTGGCGATATTAGTAAAGCGGAGCCTTCACATCGCGCCGGAGTTTTCTGATCAAAGGCTCTCATACGCCCACAGTTCTAAACCGTGTGTGGTTCTACGATGCACCCACGCTGTTGTTTGATTCCGGGCGGCAGGAACAGGGTGGCACCGCTGATGACGAGTACAGCAGAAGCACCGAGAATATAACAACAATAGAGCGATAATCTATTTGCTCTATAGTACAACCGTAATTTCATACAGCCGGAACGCTGATGCCCCTCTGCCCTAGCACCCAGCGCACACGCCGAACGTCGTTGCCGCACCTGACGACCTCCTTCCAATCGTCCTCATCCTGATCCTCTTTCCTAACTCCAGAGCAACCGAAATCGATGACCACTACACGTGTGGGCCGCTCGCTGGGAGTGAACAAGACGTTATTCCAATTCATGTCCGTGTGCACCACGCCGTACGACCCGAAACTGTCGACGATGCGCAGGAGTGTGGCGCACAGCTCGGGCGTGACCACGTCCGCTGGAATATCGCGCAGACTGACGGCGTCCGGGATGTACTCGAGGACGATCGCAGGCGGCTGGACGGCACGCTCGTCGGGGGGAAGGACGATGCCCGTGGCGAGCAGGCGCGGGATGTCGGAGCCTTGGAGGGGGCGCAGCCGATCGTACACCGCCCGCTCGTACCCGAAGGAGTTGGTGGAGAGCCTGCGGTAGTGCTTCTCCCACAGCGCGGCCCGCAGTACTCGGCCCTCAGCGTCCTCGGGCTCGTCCTCCCAGACGGCGTCCGGGTCATAGGGCGCGTCCCAGATGGCGTCCGCCGCCCTCTCCGCTTCGAGGCTCCACGGACGGGCAGGGCAACTGGGAACGTCCAGGAGCCTCTCGTCCAGGAAGCGGGGGTCGTATATCTTGACGACGACGGGATCAGGGCCCAGCGCCGGAGAGCGGGCGAGGAGGACGACAGCCTTTGTGAAGGGTGCGAAATGTCGATCGATAGTGAGGGTAAGGGTGTGTTCTGGGGTTTGGAAGGTGACCTCGCGGCCGGGGAAAAATATAGGGCTCGCCTCCATGACGGATTTCATGGTGGTTTGAACCAAGCTCGCGCACGTTGTCTGGAAGATAAAACAGATGAAAGGGAGTCACGAGACCGGGCCGGGCGTGATGTGGACGTTTGTTGTACGAACGGTCCGCGAACGGAGCAGCCAAGCGTCATGCCGACACGGGCAGACTCGGAAAGCAGTGCTCTGACACGAAGACTCGGATAGAGGAGACACCTTTGAAGTACCAGGAGCTGAGAGCGCGTATGAAATTGACGGGGGGTCTGTGAGAGAGCGATGTGCGAGTGAGCACAGTATCGGCCCCGGCAGGTGCGTTCGTAGTTGGAGGACAACGTGTGCCCAAGTTTAAGTTACACAGACCTGCTGAGCGCTGAGCGCTGGGCGCTGAGGTGGCCCGGGCGCCGACTCGAACGGGCGGTTGATCACTTGATAATGATAATATACCCTGGAATTGCCCTGGAATGATCATTTTATGTGAGAGCTTTCGACTTGGAACTATGCAAGGAGTGTCCAAGGACCTCCAAGGACTCGAGGTCCAAGCTCCAAGGGCGGCACCCTGGCGGCACCTGGGTGGCACTCTGATACTGATCACGATGGTAAGATATCAGATGTGCTAGTGATCTGCTTCGACGCCGACGCTGCGAAATGAAGTTGTGCTCTGACTCACTTAGTGGTCTCAGCGACAATAGTGCCTGTGGATGGCGTGGATAGACTGTATGGTTGCGCATAGGTCCCGCCACGTCGTATTATAGACGATGAGAAGAAGGTTCCACGAAGTATGTATTCGTGGACGTAGATACATGAATTACATGGCAGTATAGTTGTGACAAACCAAAGCACGATAGCGTAGATACGTGAGTGCGAGCCAAAGCAGCACACCATGATCAGCGGAGCGTGATGGCTCGAGCGTATGATGTTCAAACAGTATTAGTAAAAACTGATAATAATCGTGGCTGGGTGACAGGACGCAATCGCAGAGGCCTTCCCTCGCCCGCAAGACGGGGCAGCGAGGGCGGCTGGAGTTCGATGGGGGGAAGTAAGCGAACACTATGAGATGTCCAGACCACACGCGAGGGGGGACGGGGCGTAGTGTTGTCGTGAGCAGAGTCTCTCTCGTCGTGTGTTGTAGACGATGCAGTATAGGGACGCTTCACCCTTTTTGCTTCCTTGTGCGCGGACGACGCAGTTCCAGGACGCTTCACCTTCCCCACATCATCCTGAACGACACTCTTCCGCCGCTGGTGCTTACTCTCCACCAAGTGACTGTCAAACATCTCGCGCGTCGTAGCGGAGCTCTTCTTCCAACGCTGGCAGACGCTGATCGATGGTTCGAGCTCGCGCGACTATGGGTGCAGTCGGCCTACGATGGTGTTCATCCCCGTGGGACACATGTCTGGGCATGGGCGAACGCGTGCTCTGGCTCGAGCCGGACGACGACGCTGTCGCCGTGACAGAGACGTGCATGGACGTCGGCCGCCGAGACGTCCCGCCAAACAGCAGCGTGGACGTCGGCACCGCGCCTCCCGTCCATCGCCTCCAAGTTCTTGGGCGTCGGGTCGGCACCCATGAGGTGCAGGAGCCGCTCGACGCTGCGCTCATGCTTCAACGGCGAGCCGGGCCCCTCACCGTCGCCACCACCGCGAAAAAAAAAACCACGACTTGGGCCCGCTGCTGCCGTGCCCGGGGGAACCAGACGCTATGAAGAGCTGGTCGGCCGCGAGCGCTCGCTCTCCGGATACCGATGGCGGTCGCGGTCCCGTGAGGGTTCGCCCTGCCGAGGTGGCGCTGAGAGAGCGCGGCCGGTGCTCGCGCGTTTCCACCGCGCCGCACCCCACTTCTTGCCCACTGAGCCAATGCGCGCGACGGGAGAAGTTCGGTGGGGGGCGCGATTTCTTGCGCAGGCGTTTGCGTTCGCGGTGGATCGGGGGGCTGGATGGCAGCAGCGCGAGACGGGCTGCGACGGCGGCAGAGTTGCCACCCGAGACCGTTGGCCTCAGTGGGAGGTGGGCATGTGAGGAGTAGGAATATCCGGCGCTGGACTCGCGTCCCGTCGACACGGGTGCGGAGAAGACGGACGCGGTGGGGGAGCGGGGAAAGGGAGAAGGGAGAGGCGGGACGGGAGGAAGGCTGTCAGTAGGAATAGAGAATGGCACACCTCTGGATCGGGTGGTGACGGTGCGATCGTCTTCACGGTCAGCGAACGCGGACTCGTCATCCGAGGAGCCCCAGGATGTCCTCTTGCGGGGCGTTCTGCGTCGAGGGGATGCACCGGTGCGGGCGTGTTCTTCAAAGTCCTCATCCCAATTCTCTACAGGAAAGGCAGAGCCCGGAGGACTATGTGGGGCGCCGTTGGGCTGGGATTGTGACTGGGAGGAACGGCGGGCCTGAGACGGCCTCGGGGAGTCGGCATCTTGAAAATCGTCATCCCAGTTCTCGGTGTGCTGAAGGCGTTTCAAAGGAGTGGACGGGCCAGGTTCTGCCCAGTTGTTGAGGGAGTTTTTTGGAGGCCTGGGTAGAGGCGTAGAAGGGTCCTTGGGGGGTAGGGAGGGGACACGAGGACGGGTGTCAGGGTGGAAATCGTGGAGAATGGGGAGGCGGATGAGGTGGGACGGCTGAACTCGAAGTCTTCGTCCCAGTTCTCTGTTGAATCTGGACGAAACGTCACGAATTAAGAGGAGGGCGAGAGCGATAGGATGTGGAAGGAAGAAGTTGTATACGACCTCCGACTTGGAGCAGGACCCAGGTCACGGGCCACTGACAGTGCACAGCCACGATCAACTGACGAGTCAGAGTCAGTAGGGTTTCGAGCCTCCAACTTGGAGATCGTAAGTACACCCAGAACCACGTCATCTTTCGTGCAAGGATTCTAGGTATGTATTCGACTTTATTCGACTCCCTGGGCGCACTGACGCCACTTTGAAAAGTAAGTTCCTGTTCCAGATCCCGCAGAGCGGCAGTTCTATAGACTGCTTATCCATTCATCGGCAGTCATCGGTCTGAACAAGTCACCCCAGGACCCAGGTCGCCCCACGACGGAGAAGGTTTCGAGCGTGTTTCTGACGCCATGCGCCGCATTCACCCACCCAATGGCGTCGGAAGTTCTTTCTAGCCAGTCCGCCAGCACTTGTCGACCAGCGTGCTTCCGGGGATGGTCACGTCGAGGTCTTTGCGCTCAGCCATAAGCGAATACCATCTGGATAGGACGAGGGAGATGCCGCCTCATTGAGCAAACGTAGGATGTTTCAGTTCGGCCGGTTACTGGCTATGGCGTGGTACTCCGGGCGCAACGCGACGATGTGGGAGTAAGGGACATGGAAATCCCAGTGCTGGTCTAGACAGTGCACGATTTTCGCGAGTCGCAGGATGTACAGACTATGATAAAACGTTGAATCCCACTCTTGACAGTCATAACGAAACCGTGGCGAACGCGGGGTGCAAGTCCAATAACAAGACATAGTCGGGTAAGTTCAACACTATACATCAGTCAGCTCCGTACTTCTCATATGCTATGGCCCCTAGACGGTAGGAGACACCGAACCGGTGTCTCCTTTGCCTTGTGAAGCATCCTTGGTATTGGCTTCGCCCACAATGGTGCCATTCCGACTCGGCCTTGTTCCAACGTTGATGCCCCTCTGCTTTAGCATCAAGCGCACATGCCCATTGTCGTCGTTGAACCTGACGCACTCCTTCCAACCGTCCTCATCCTCGTCCTCCGTCCTAACTCCCCCGCAACCGAAATCGATGACCACCACACGCGTGGGCCGCATGCTGGGAGTGAACAAGACGTTATTCCAGTGCACGTCCGTGTGTACGACGCCGTACGACCCGAAGCTGTCGACGATGCGCAGGAGTGTGGCGCACAGCTCGGGCGTGACCAACTCTACGGGAATGTCGCACAGACTGACAGCGTCTGGGATGTACTCCATGATGACCGCAGGCGGCTGGATGGCACGTTCGTCGGGGGGGAGGATGATGCCGGTGGCGAGCAGGCGCGGGATCGCGGAGCCTTGGAGGGGGCGCAGCCGATCGTATATGTCCCGCTCGTACCCGAAGGAATTGGTGGAGAGCCTGCGGTAGTGCTTCTCCCACAGCGCGGCCCGCACTGCTCGGCCCTCAGCGTCCTCGGGCTCATCCTCCCAGACGGCGTCCGGGTCATAGGGTGCGTCCCAGATGGCGTCCGCCGCCCTCTCCGCTTCGAGGCTCCACGGGCGGGCAGGGCAAGTGGGAACATCCAGGAGCCTTTCGTCCAGGAAGCGGGGGTCGTATATCTTGACGACGACGGGATCGGGACCCAGCTCCGGGGAGCGAGCGAGGAGGACGACGGCCTTTGTGAAGGGTGCGAAATGTCGATCGATAGTGAGGGTAAGAGTGCGTTCTGGGGTTTGGAAGGTGACCTCGCGGCCGGGGAAAAATATAGGGCTCGCCTCCATGGCAGATTCGGTGGCAGTTTGAACAAATCTCTCGTACGTTCTTTAGCTTCTTATCAAGATAAGGCAGATTCGGAGGGGGAGTCACAAGACCGGGCCCGGCGTGATGTGGACGTTTGTTGGACCGTACGTAACTTGTGGACAAGTATGATATATCACCGTCCACTGGCAGTCCCCCGCCCGCACTTGTCGACCAGCCTCAGTGCGCTTCGAGGGAATGTCACGTAGGTAGTACCGATGCGGTATCCCCTTTGCCTTATGAAGCATCCATGGTATTGGCTTCGCCCACAGCGGGGCCATAAGTTCGACTCGGACTCGGGCCTCTTCCAACGCTCATACCCCTCTGCTCTAACACCCAGCGCACACGCGGGCCGTCGCTGCCCCACCTCACGCACTCCTTCCAATCGTCCTCATCCTCGTCATCCGTCCTAACTCCCCCGCAACCGAAATCGATGACCACCACACGCGTGGGCCGCGTGCTAGGAGTGAACAGGACGTTATTCCAGTGCACGTCCGTGTGTACGACGCCGTACGACCCGAAGCCGTCGACGATGCGCAGGAGTGTGGCGCACAGCTCGGGCGTGACCAAGTCCATCGGCACGTCGTGCAGACTGACAGCGTCCGGGATGTACTCGATGATGATCGCAGGCGGCTGGACGGCACGCTCGTCTGGGGGAAGGATGCGGCCGATGGCGAGCAGGCGCGGGATGTCGGAGCCCTGGAGGGGGAGCAGCCGATCGTATACGTCCCGCTCGGATTCGAAGGACTCGGTAGAGAGCTTGCAAAAGCGCTTCTCCCACAGTGCGGCTCGCGCTGCTCGGCCCTCCGCATTATCGGGCTGGTCCTTCCAGACGTCGGTCGGTCGATAGGGCGCGTCCCAGATGGCGTCCGCCGCCCTCTCCGCTTCGAGGCTCCACGGACAGGCAGGGCGACTGGGAACATCCAAGAGCCTCTCGTCCAGGAAGCGGGGGTCGTATATCTTGACGACGGCGGGATCGGGGCCCAGCTCCGGGGAGCGAACGACGAGGACGACGGCCTTTGTGAACGGTGCAAAAGGTCGATCGATGGTGAGGGTAAGAGTGCGTTCTGGGGTTTGGAAGGTGACCTCGCGGCCGGGGAAGAACATAGGGCTCGCCTCCATGGCAGATATGGTGGTAGTTTGAACCAAGGACGTTCTCTCGAAGATCTAATAAAAGGGATGAGAGGGGGTCACGAGAGTGGGCCGAGCGTAATGTGGACGTTCGTCACGCCGACACGGGCAGAAAGCACTGGTGCTCTGACACGAAGACAGGGGAGACAACCTTGAAGTACAAGGAGTCAAAACGGCGTATAAAATTTGACGGAGAGTCTGAGAGGGAGCGATGCGCGGAGTCACCATCACAGTATCGGCCCCGCCCGTTCGTCGTTGGACTCGACAACGTGCATCGGACTGCTGAGCGCTGAGCGCCGAGGTGGCGCCTCGGAGAACTGGCGGTTGACTCTAACTTGATGATATACACGGAAATGATCATTTTAAGAGCTCTCGACTCGAACGGACAGACCCTGTCGGGTTGTTACTGTACAATCTTACGCCCACGGGACGGCGGGCGGCGAGGGGTAGCGCTTCGACTAGTAACTGGCGGACGGTCGGGCCTTCGTATGCAAGGCAGCGGACTTGGGGCAGTGCGTGCCTTCGCCGACATCAGAGTCCACATCGCACACGTCGGATACTACTACCTTGATTGGAGCGGGCGTCGTATGACTGACTGGAGGACGAACGGGGGCATCGCGCTTTTGGGGCGACTCGGCGACCGACATCGGGCTCCACATGGGGACGACTGTGACTGCGAGCCGTCTGGTGCGCGATGGCCATTCAGGCTGGTATCAGGATCAAGCGGGCGTTAGAAGAGGTAGGGGGACTTGCCCTTCTTCCCGCACACGGTGACCGTGCCGTCGGACGAGATGCAGACTGAGAGGGAACACGCGGCGTGGTCGAGGTCCGACGCGCACTCGACGTGGTGCCATTCGTCCGCATCGGCGAGGCTCGTGCCGCTGCGGCTCGCGTGGGTATGAGCGACCGGCACCGAGCTCGAGTGGCTCGACGACGGTGGAGGCTCAGCCTCTTGGTTGGGCGCACCACCGCCCAAATCGATCGGGAGTTCCGCGCATTCCCAAGCGACTCTATACTTCGCCTCGATATTGAGGAATGCGGTGTTGGGTTGTGATCGACTTGGTGGGCGGTTCGTTGACGGGTCGGTGTGCGCGCGGCGAGGCCGCGTCGAGAGGGCTTGTGTAAATGGATGAAGCTGGGAGAAATCGGTCGTGAGTGTGATTTGTTGGGATGGTGCGGATTTCGCTTGCCAGGGTCGCATACGCGGACTGAAGCTGTGTCACCTCTGTGCATACAGTTAGTAACATAGTCTCTACGCGGACAAGCAGATGGTACCCACGGTGGCGCCATTTGTACTTGTACTCGGACTGGGACTTGTTCCAACGCTGATGCCCCTCTGCTCTAACACCCAGCGCAGACGCCGAACGTCGTTGCCGCACCTGACGGTCTCCTTCCAATCGTCCTCGTCCTGGTCCTCTTTCCTGACTCCCGAGCAACCGAAATCGATGACCACCGCGCGCGCGGGCCGCGTGCTAGGAGTGAACAGGACGTTATTCCAGTGCACGTCCGTGTGCATCACGCCGTACGACGCGAAGCTGTCGACAACGCGTAGGAGTGTGGCGCACAGCTCGGGCGTGACCATGTCCGCCGGCACGTCGCATAGGCTGACAGCGTCCGGGATGTACTCGAGGACGATCGCAGGCGGCTGTATAGCACGCTCGTCTGGGGGGAGGATGATGGCCGTGGCGAGCAGGCGCGGGATGTCGGAGCCCTGGAGGGGGAGCAGCCGATCGTATACGTCCCGCTCGGACTCGAAGGACTCGGTAGAGAGCTTGCGGAAGCGCTTCTCCCACAGCGCGGCTCGCGCTGCTCGGCCCTCCGCATTATCGGGCTGGTCCTTCCAGACGTCGGTCGGTTGATAGGGCGCGTCCCAGATGGCGGTCCGCCGCCCTCTCCGCTTCGAGGCTCCACGGACGGGCAGGGCAACTGGGGACGTCCAGGAGTCTCTTGTCCAGGAAGCGGGGGTCGTATATCTTGACGACGGCGGGATCGGGGCCCAGCTCCGGGAAGCGGGCGAGGAGGACGACGGCCTTGGTGAAGGGCGCGAAATGCCTGTCGATGGTGAGGGTAAGGGTGCGTTCTGGGGAAGTTTGGAAGGCGACCTCGCGGCCGGGGAAGAATATAGGGCTCGCCTCCATGATGGCAGGCACGGTGGCAGTTCGAACCAAGCTCTCGTGCGTTCTTATCAGGATGAAGGAGACGAGAGGGAGTCATGAGGCTGGCCCGGGCCCGGAGTAATGTGGACGTTTGTTGTACCGTGTCGCGTAACCTGTACGAACCGTGAGGGTGCCGACAAACATCTCGCCGGCGACCGTACTGACTCGGAATGCGTGAGGAGGAAGCGGTGTTCGGCGCGTTGACAATCGACTCTGGACGAGATCGACGTTGGGTCGAAGACAAAGACAGCGGAGACAACTAAATGAAAGCGAATCGAGAGTTTCGTGTCGAATTGCTGATGCAGTGCGGGGGTATATCGATATCGACCCCGGCAGCGGAAAACGTTGCCTCTCTGATATGTACTCTCAGATTATTGCGCGGTTCGGGACAGGCTGTGCGAGACGGGGTTGGATATTACTCTCGCACTCTCACTAGCGAGGAAAAAGGAAGAAACATACCTGCAGGACAAATCATGGGCAGCAGCGCTAGCCGTAACAGCGCCCGATGCAACCTCTGGCCCGTCAGCTTTTAACATTGCCAAGCATTGCCGTACATCCGTCCAATCTCTGCGAAGCGGTAGTTCCCCTCCTTCCGGGCTCGATAACGTTTACCTACACTTACATGCGCGTGGCTAGACAGCGTCCCCGACGGACTCCGAAACACACCACGCAGCCCGACGGGCACGCGCGCCCCCAATCACCATCACTTCTGCCGCCTGTAAATCTTGTCGAGGAACGCCCTGAACACCTCCCTCCTGAGCCTCACCCCGCCCGGCGCGCCGACGTCCATACCGCGCTCGGGGATGGCCTCGATGAGGCGCACGATGCGCGCGTGCGCGCCCTCCTCGTACGCCGCGTACCGCTCCCGGATCCCGAGCTCCTCGTAGAGCGCCTTGACGCGCGCCTCGGCCGCCGCGTCGTCCCGGACGCCGTAGCTGGCGTCGAGCACGCGGCGCTGCGCGGGCGACGCGAGCGCCAGCGCGGCGTTCACGCACCACGAGCACTTGTTGTCGACGATGTCCGTGCCGACCTTGCCGAGCACGGCCGGCGGCGCGGAGAAGTCGAGGAAGTCGTCCTGCACCTGGAAGTACTCGCCGAGCGGGACGAGGATCGACTCCGCGAGCGCGTACGGGTCCGGGGCCGAGGAGGGGTGCGTGCCGGGGGAGGGGGAGGGGGAGGGCGGGATGCCGCACATGTACATGGCGAGCGCGACGGGGAGGTAGAAGGAGTAGTAGGACGTCTTGAAGATGACGATCTTCTGGTGCCTGCGCGCACGCATGGCGGGGTTAGGAAGGGGTGGGACGCGGGAAGGGTGAGGGCGGAGGAGGGGCTTACTTGGCTAGCGAGAACTTGCTCAGGTCGACGTGGTCCTCGGGCGCGGTGACCATGTCTATGAGCTGCCCGATCTGGGTCCGGAAGGTGGTGTCGTGGAGGACGTCCAGGAGGTAGACGTAATACGGCTCGGAGCGGAAGTGCTTCTTGAGGAGGTAGTAGATCGCGCCCTCGATCATGTAGGCGTCGTTGATAGCAATAAGGTTGACGCCCTCGACGCGGTAGTAACATGGCTGCCCGCGGCGGGTGACGGACTGGTCCATCATGTCGTCGGAAATAAGGAAGTACGCTTGGAGCTAATGCGGGCGCACGCGGTCAGCATCTTACTCAGACTGCTGCTTCTCCCACGAGGGGATGGGGGAGAGAAGGACAAGAGGAAAGAGGGACGGACTCACGAACTCGACGCACCAGCCGAGAAGGGCGGCCTTGAAGTACTCGTCGTCATCGAGCTTGCGGCCTTTGAGGATCTCTACCGAGTCCACAACCGACATGCCGCGGTTGAGCTTCCCGCCGGGGACGTTGTAGTCGAGATTCTGGACGCAAACATCGCACAACGTCCATCAGTGTCTGCAGAAGAGAAGACAGATAGAGGACCAGACGCACACGCTTGAACCAGGCCACCACATCCTCCGGCATGCCCTCCTGCTTGAGGTAGTCGAGAAGCTCCTCGCGGAGCCTAGCGAAGACATCTTCGAATCTCTGCCTCTTTTGAGCCTTCGCGTCGGCCATTTCGATGCTTGATGGTGTTATGAAGATGCGCACAGGAGTTCGGGGAGAAGAGACAGTATCGAGCAATGGGCGGTGGGCGGTGGGGTTAGGATGAACAAGAAAATGGAACGTGCTTAAGTAGATACCGGACGTCGCGGGCTGATAGGCCAGAGTTAGAGTTTGTGGTAGTCGTTCGACCGCCATAAAACCCGGAGTGGGGGGGGCGCTTGAGGCCATTTTCCCCACAGCGCCACCGGACTTAGAACGCGCCCTTGTCTTCGAAGCCTATCTATCCACGGTGAGCATCACTGTACGTCGCCCTGTGCAGTAACTGACTTGAACCCGTAACGTGACGCTTACATCCTAGATTTCGTCTTAACTGGTAGTCCATTATGGGGCACGAGCACGCTGACCTCGTTGTCATCCGACAGACCGGGACAGAAGTCAATGTCTCCCCGAGAGGCTTCGCCGCATGCCAGGCCGGAGCGCCATTTCGCGGCTCATAGACCTTTCAAAGCACCCCCGAGCAACCCCGAGGCCATGTTAGGTGTTTTAGCGGAGAGCTATACACGATAATGGACGAGGTGCGCGTGAGATCCGCAGGTGCATTGAAGTTTGAGTTCAAGGCACGTACCAGAACGCAATAGGACAGAATGGAAGTGCATACTCAATGCATACACGAGCCAAAGTTTGACGTGGGTTTCGGATGGGCGACCCAGCCAGTGCTAGCTCTGGGGAAAGCCGCACGTGGAGCACGCTGGGGTCCGTTGGCTAGCTTAAGCGACAACTCCAAGCACGGAAATGTATGAAAGTGCATGGGGACCTCCAGGCCGCCTGCCATAGCGCAATGTGCGAGGTGGACGGGATAGGACAGGTCGCTGATGATGGTAGCGCGTACTGAATATCCTGAAATCGCGCTGGTGGCGACATGTTTGGGGAATCGCCTTGTGGTCTTGCATGGCAGGACACTTGGGCTTGAGGATGCTTCGCTTTCTGTGCATACCATTGCAAAGCACTCCACAAGTATTCCACCAATATAGCACGACCTGCGGAATGTCGGGATGCATACCGTGTGCATGGACGCGTGCAGACGGTAGCACCGCATAGCAGATGACATGGCCGCTGACGCAGAAAAGTGGTGGGCCTGTTCTTTTTCTGTCTATATGTTGGGGTGACCATGCAATGTGAATAGAAAAGCGACTGACACGCATGACGCCAAAATACCGCTTTGAGTGGATGTGTCACTGCCGGGCTCGGGCTTCTTGGTTTATATATCGAGTGTCTACGCAATATAAAGAAGATACTAGAGCGCGGCAGGTCAACAGAAGCAGGTCTTGACGTATTGGCAGCAGATGACTGACCTCGCGGGAAGAGGACAAGGGGGTTCTTTCTATGGGCGGTGGAGTGGTGGTAGCATGTTCCGAATGATACCGTCGGCTTAGCCGTAGTAAAAAGGACGCGGGGGCGGTCGCTGGGCGTTCCCGAGGAGGAGTAGGAAGCGTTTGAAAAGAGGAGGATGCGGCAGTACTACTGTAGGGGAGACTCGGAAGAAGACGAGAGGAATATTACAATTATTAATCCGAATTGGCCTCTTGGGCGCTGAAAGCGGGCCGGGAGGGGCCGAGGTTGATGTGTCTGGGCGGCTGTTGTCGGAAGGGGACGCGTTGTGTTTCAGGCTGTTTCACTGTCAGGCTGTTTCAGGTGAGCTCGTCGCGCACGACCGCTTACAGCCGCTTACCCGTTGCTTTCACCCACCATCCATGGGTTTATCTTCCTCCACCCCTCCCTCCATCCCACCTTGAGTACTTTTCCCATCCAAAATCTCTCTCAATGAGCGTACTAGCTCCTCCACCTGCTCCCCGAGGTATGTCTCTCTCTTCCTTCCACGTCCTATCGCTCTCGCCCTCCTCTTAATTCGTGACGTTTCGTCCAGATTCAACAGAGAACTGGGACGAAGACTTCGAGTTCAGCCGTCCCACCTCATCCGCCTCCCCCATTCCCCACGATGTCCACCCTGACACCCGTCCTCGTGTCCCTTCCCTGCCCCCCAAGGACCCTTCTACGCCTCTACCCAGGCCTCCAAAAAACTCCCTTAACAACTGGGCAGAACCTGGCCCGTCCACTCCTTTGAAACGCCTTCAGCACACCGAGAACTGGGATGACGATTTTCAAGATGCCGACTCCCCGAGGCCGTCTCAGGCCCGCCGTTCCTCCCAGTCACAAGCCCAGCCCAACGGCGCCCCACGTAGTCCTCCCGGCTCCGCATCTCCTGTCGAGAATTGGGACGAGGATTTTGAAGAACACGCCCGCACCGGTGCATCCCCTCGACGCAGAACGCCGCGCAAGAGGACGTCCTGGGGCTCCTCGGATGACGAGGACGAGTCCGCGTTCGCTGACCGTGAAGACGATCGCACCGTCACCACCCGATCGAGAGGTGTGCCATTCTCTATTCCTACTGACAGCCTTCCTCCCGTCCCTCCCCTCCCTTCTCCCTTTCCCCGCTCTCCCACCGCGTCCGTCTTCTCCGTACCCGTGTCGACGGGACGCGAATCGAGCGCCGGATATTCCTACTCCTCACATGCCCACCTCCCACTGAGGCCAACGGTCTCGGGTGGCAACTCTGCCGCCGTCGCAGCCCGTCTCGCGCTGCTGCCGCCCAGCCCGCCGATCCACCGCGAACGCAGGCGCCTGCGCAAGAAATCGCGCCCCCCACCGAACTTCGAGGAGGGCATATTCGAACTCGACGACCGCACCGAGTTCCCGGAACCCTCGCGCCCGTCGACGCCCATCCGCGACCCGCCCACGACCTCGCTCGACGACCCGCTCCCGGACGCCGGGCACACGTCCACGTCCACGTCCACGGGCAGGACGCCGCTGCTGTCGCGCATCGGCTCCGTGGGCAGGAAGTGGGGCGCGGCGCGCCGGAAACGCGCGAGCACCGGGCCCGCGGAGGTGGCGCTGAGGGAGCGCGACGAGCCCCACCGCGAGCGCGATCGAGATCGGGATCGGTATCCGGAGAGCGAGGGCTCGCGGCCGACGAGCTTCATCGCGTCGAGCTCGCCGGGCCACGGCGGCGGCGGAGGCAGCGGGCCCAAGTCGTGGTTTTTTCGCGGTGGTGGCGGCGGTCAGGGGCCCGGGTCGCCGTCGCCGCCGCAAGACGGGCCGTTGAAGCATGAGCGGAGCGTCGAGCGGCTGCTGCACCTCATGGGCGTCGACCGCGAGCGAGAGAGGGAGAGGGAAAGCGAGAGGGGGCCGGGCTCGCCGTCGCCGAGGAAGAGGAAGAGCCGGGGTGGGGGGGTGCATGGGAGGGAGGAGACGGACGCGGCGCTGCCGAGGGACTTGGAGGGGGTGGCGGATGGGAGCGCGGTGCCGACGTCGACGCTGCTGTTTGGCGGGACGCCGCGGCGGCCGACGTCGATGCACGTCTCCGTCGTGGCGACCGCGTCGTCCTCGGGCTCGAGCTGGAGCACGCGTCCGCCCGTCCCAAGACATGTGTCGTATGGGGATGGACGCCACCGACGGCCGACGACCCCAAGTAGTCGCGCGAGCTCGAAGCATCGGTCCGCGTCTGCGAGCGTCGAAGATGTTCATCGCGCGAAGAAGAGCTCCACTACCACGCGCGAGACGTTTGACAGCCACTCGAGCGACGCGCATAGTGCTGCCCCTCCCGAGAAGCCACCCGCGGAGGATCAGAAGGGAGGCAGGCGCTTTATGGGAGGGATGCGGCGAATCAGTTTGGTCGGCAGTAAGCACAAGCGGCGGAAGAGTGTTGCTCAGGATGACGAGGAGAAGGTGAGGGTAAAGCGGCCCGGAACCGCGTCGTCCGCTCGCGACGAAACGGAGAGAGTGAAGCGTCCGGATACCGCGTCATCCAATACACACGATGATGAGGCGGATGCCGCCCACGACAACACTACGCCTCGCCCGCCCTCACGCGTAGTCCGAACTTCTCATGATGTCCCCCTCCTCCCTCCCATCGAGCTCCAGCCGCCGTCGCCACCCCGTCCAGCGGGCGAGCGAAGGCCCCCGCGATTGCGTCCTGTCACCCCGCCACGGACATCACTCGAGCATACACTCGAGCCTTCACGCTCGCACCCGTCACTGGGCGCCCGTCCCCCTCAACCTACCTCTGCCTCACGAGAGACCACGCTCCCCACCATCCCGTCTCCTCTCCCGTCTCCCACGCGACCAAAGCCGTCGACGTCTCCCGTCCAGACCGCGTCCCTTGGACGGACGGCTCAGCCGCCGAAGGAGCGTGATGTGCCGAGCAGCACCGCCGTCCCACGACGGAACTCGTTGGGTGACCTGAAGATTCCGGCTAGGATCAGTCAAGCGCAGGTCGGCCTGAAGCGCGACTTGACCATGGTTCGGGACTTCGCTACCAGCGTCGACCGTAAGTGCCTGATTGTCCGCGTGGAGACCGTGTCACTAACCGTATGCACAGAACTGAAACAGCTGCAGTCTGCGTACGCGACCCTGGCGAGCCAAATCCGGACGATCATGCACGACCCCCACGAGTCGCACTCGCGGCCGGTTTCTCCCAGCTTCATCCATTTCCCCAAGCCCTCGACGCGGTCTCGCGCGCACACGAACCCGTCGGCCAATCACCCCCCAAGTCGATCGCAGCTTAATGCTGCGTTCCTCAACATCGAGGCCAAGTACCGGCTCGCTTGGGAATGCGCTGAGCTTCTGGTCGACTTGGGCGGCGGTGCGAACCAGGAGCCTCCACCGACCGAGCCTCCTCCGTCGTCGAGCCAGTCGGCGCCAGTCGCACATACTATACCGGATGGTCGCCAGAGTCGTGAGCGCGCGATCACCCTCGCGGGCGACGAGCAGAAACCTGCGCTCGATCCCTCGGGTCACGGCTCCGCCTCGCCTCCTCTCGCGAGCCCGCCCCCGTCCCAGTGGCGGGCGTCGACGGGACGACACGATCTCAGCCATCGACAGCTCTTGTTGCTGCGCGAGATGCTGAACAACCCCGACCCGTCGGCTACGATGTCCCTCGAACCGGGCATTCCGGAAGAGGAGGTGAACCGCAACTGGCGGTGGGGCGACGCCATGCACAGCACCGTCACGCTCCCCAGCGAAGAGTCGGGCCCGCCCGGCGCGCAGCCGTCCCCGACGAAGAAGCGGCGAACGACCCGGCTGGGGATGCGGGGGCTGCGCGACCTGCTCAAGTCGCTCAAGAAGAGCTACACGGACCCCGCCGCGCAGCAGCAGCAGCCGCCGCCGCCGATCCCACCGTCGACGTCGTCGATCTCGGCGAGCACGGATTCCTCGCTGAATCTCCATCTCCCACGTGAGTCGCACACTCTTTCACTCGTGCAAGGGCGCCGTACGAAGAACAGCACAGGTCCCGAGTCGGTCGCGTCGACGCGCCGCCGCGCCGGCCGCGGCGACGACGTCCACCCCAACTCGCCGTACGGCACCACGCCCGGCGCGCTGTCGCTGCTGTCGCACAAGTCGTCCCCGCGCCGGCCGTCGCTCGCGTCCATCTTCCGGCTCGGCCAGAAGTCCAAGCCGACCACGGCCGCGGCCGCGGCCGCGGCGGGCCAGTCCCAGTCCGTCGACGACCTGGCGAACCGGCCCGGCGGGCTTCCGAGCGGGAGCTCCTCCGGGCACGCGAGCCGGAGCGGCACGAGCCTCGCCGACGCCGACGCGGACGAGGACGCGGACGAGGACGAGGACGAGTGGCACCGCGTCGAGTGCGCGTCGGACCTCGACCGCGCCGCGCGCGCCCTCGGCATCTCGGCCGACGGCACGGCCACGGTGCGCGTGCGCGGGACGAGGGGCAGGTCCCCGTACCTCTTCCGGCGCGCGCTGGACCCAGATGCAGATACAGATACCACCAGCTTGCCACTGCCGGACGTCGACGGCTCGCGGTCGCAGTCGTCCCTCTGGAGCCCGGCGTCCGTCAACGTCAACGTTGCCGTGGCCGAGTCGCCGCAAAAGCAAAAGCAAAAGGCGCCGTCGGCGATCCCGCCGTCGGTCCTGCAGGCGTACACGCGCTCCGTCAAGCTCTCGGACGTGCGCGAGGTCGACTCGGACGTCGGGGAAGGCACGCAGCGCCCCCGCCCCAGGTCCGCCGCGGAGCAGGCGCATGCGAAGGCGCGCCAGTGCGCCCCCAGTCCCGGTGCGAGTGCGAGTGCGGGTGCGGGCTCGGGCTCTCGCCGCCCGCCGTCGCGTGGGCGGAGGAACCCGACGGGCTCTGTGCGCTCGGCCCCTCCTCTGGCGATGGGGGTGAGTGCGGCGACAGGGACGGGGACGGGGACGGGGACGGGGGCGGGGACGCCGAGCCCGAACGTGGACTTGGACACGGCGTCGGGCGCGCTGCCGGACGTGAAGCTCGCGATGGCGCCGGAGAACATCAAGCCGCTGTTGGAGAACGCGCGGGAGGTGCATGCGCGCTGCTCGGACTGCGTCGCGGAGCTGGAGGCGCTGCTGGGGAGCAGCGCGGGCATCGTGGTGTAGCGGTGATAGCCTACCTACATAGTCGAAGTTGAGTAAGTTTTGTCGTTGCGTCTGCGTCGGGCTGGGAGCCTGAGGGGGTTTTTTGCGCTTTTCTCCCTCTCTCCCTGTTTCGCATGGTTCACGGTTCACGGTTCATGTTTTTTTTTGAAACAAAGGACAGTTTACGATCGTCGATCCCAATGCTTGGTCGTCGCCTTTTACGTTTTTTTTTTCCGGTACTCGTTACTCGTACTTGTACTTACCCTTACCCTTACGTCGCTGATGTTTGATGTGCTGCTCTCGCTCGCATTCACGTACCGTACCTACGCTATCACGCTGTCTTTTGTGTCACGATCGTCATGTAATTTCCATGTATCCACGTTCACGAATACATACTTGATCGAATCTCGTTATGCGCACCTAGCCATGCGTCCGGACCTGATGGCAGGCTGGCGGGAAGGTGAGTACGTACTTACGGACGTTCTTTGCGGTTTGGGCAGCTGCCAGCTACGTATATTCAGTCGGGACTAAAGATTTAATCAAGGTATTTACT
Source organism: Ganoderma lingzhi (assembly GCA_026283605.1). Classification (NCBI taxonomy): domain Eukaryota; kingdom Fungi; phylum Basidiomycota; class Agaricomycetes; order Polyporales; family Polyporaceae; genus Ganoderma; species Ganoderma lingzhi. The sequence goes on along the minus strand of JAPJYM010000029.1, from coordinate 83,205 downwards.
CGGGCTTGGCAAGATCGAGATCGTTGGTCTTCCTGGTTTCGTTCGCTCTCTCTGGAGACCCGCTGAGCGGAATGAATTCGAAGCTGTATCGAGGATGGAAGAACGGATGGGGATAAGACCAAGTTCGTCCTTGTCCCTTCCGAGTTCTCAACCACATTCCAGTGGTACGTTCTGATCGTCGGGCCTCAGGGCTTGGACCGGAGCTATGATTGGGGAAAGCGTCCGAACTGCAACCTGCATCATGATAGGTACGCTCAACTTCGGTGTTCGGAGTCTTCAGTGGTTTTCAAGACGCTGGGTCTCGCCCAATCTTTCAATCCCCCATCCCAGCCCCAGCCCCAGCCCCGTCACGGTCAGGGCCAACGGGACGCAGTCGCCCGATCCGTGGCATGCACTCAATAAAACGACGATAGACGGGATCGGCGACGCCGCGTATTACGGCGGACTCTCAGGCTTCAGCTACAAAGTCGGCTTCTTGGAACCGTCATTTCCGCCCGTGTGTTTGGTGAGAGCGTCTTGCTGCGCCCGACCTCTGTCACGCTACGGCGTTCTGACCCACCTGGCACTTCGGTCAGGAACTTCTTTCGCGTTGTGCGCATTGAACAGGCGAGGTGGTGTTCAGGCCCTCCCTATCCGAGTCGTCCGAGTCCGAGTCCTGCAGTTCTGATCGTGTTTATATCGGCCCAGCACGTCGTGCAATATGGTACATCGTTGCCATGATGGCGATGTTTGTGTCTGCGCCGATCTACTAGTACCGGGCGTTCATCGATCTGCAACACTTCCACCCTCATAAGTCAAGGCTCCGCAGGTGAACTTGAAGGTCGAGCATTGTCTGTCGTCTTATCGTTTCCGGCCAGCGAAGTAGTAGACTATAGCCACTTCACATTCTGGAGTCGGCATGATTCTAGTTCGTAAACCAATATTTTCTGTAGGCGATCATGTCTTCGCTGCCAGTGTAAGCCTCAGTCCATCTGAGTTTGTGTATCCGGAGTTGATAAAAACGGAGTCATCGAAGCGGCCCCGAATTTGAGCTGACCATGTATCTTCTTCTCCCATTCTCCACACTGGAATTCCTAGTGGCCGAGTGAAGAGGATGAGCCATTTCCTGACGGCATGACGGGTAACGTCGCGCAAGTCGCAAGCCGAGGAGCAGGACAACTTGTGGGCTGTGTGACAGAGGTTGTGACACGCTGTCACAGGCGATTACAGAACTGCGGCGGGTCACTAGTACTGTTTCGTTCGTGCTCTTTCTTCTGAACTTTGACCGGGCTCGGATGGATGGCGACCAGTTTCACTCGGCGGTAGCCTGACGGCCTCCCTTTTGGCTGCTTCCTTAAGCTTACATGCATTCTAGGTCTACCATGTCGTCCGCCAGATCCCACCGCAGCGTGTTACCTCCTACGGTTCGAACTTTTCCTCGCGTTCGGTTTGACCCTCCTCGCTTCACGAGACTGCTTGGTCAGGACACGTCGCCAAACTGATCGGAAAGCCCGCTTATTCTCGGCATGTTGGACAAGGTGTGTCCGGCGGCGCCTGACGTCCGGTATGATGTGGACCGGCGTTCATACAGACGGACCAACAGCCCTCAAGTTCCTGTCCCCCGACGCAAACCCGCCCGTGCCCTGGCATCGCGTACTCTCGTCTACGGGAATCATCTCTTCGCGCGGACCGGGGACGGACGGCGCCAACCGTCAGCGGGATGCCCTTGTCGCGGAGGGTGTCGATGTCGTGACGACCCGTTCGGGTGAGCTCAAGGTCGATCTCCGTCAATACGGCTGGTATCCTGCTCCAGGGACCGTAGATGTTGGTGTGGAGGTAGAAGAGGACGGGGGTTCCGAAGGAGATGAAGGCGAGCAAGACGGAGGCTGATGGTGGTCAAGGAGCGGGCTGGCCTTCTGTACGTGGTCTCCTTCGCACGTCTTTCTATCCCGCTGTATGAGTATGCGAAGTCGTCTGCCGATCTTCGTTCTTCGATCGTGGAACCTCGCGGCAGTCTGTCCAGCCCAGACTCTGCCGATCTCCTTTTCTCAGGGCAGAATCCCGGCTGTTCTTTAGGTCAGTCCCCTTTGATTAGTCCTCGACAGCGTTTTTTTGTTCAAAACCTTGTCCTATCTCGGCTTAGACGAACCCTGACGAATCGACCTTGCTTTCCGCAAAGAGTCCCTTGCCAGCTCGTCTCGTCTCGTCCCAAACCGCATGAGGTCGGTCTCACGCACCAGCTTATCATCGCCGCACGAACGTGACGAAGGTTGGTTCGTGGAATGATCGTCCGCCATAACCCCCAGCGAAGAGCAGGATGACTCACGTCCGCTGCTTCTTTGTATTTCGAGCTGTGCACCACGGGTTCGCGCCGATGTTCCCCTTGATCCGTCGTCTTCGGTCGCAGCAAAGAAGGTGGGTATGTATGGAACCACATTCCCAGCACGATTCCGCGGCCAGTGGCCACCATGGCGGCCACCTTCAGCTGCGGATCGTGCGTTCGACGAGGCGAGCGGCGTGTAGATGTCCAATCGAAGCGCTATGCCAACATCGGCCATTGGTGTGAGGAATAACGGAGAAGGGCTTGCCCGTCGAGCACGGTAGGAGATCATGATGAGCTTGAGCTTTCAACAGGGGTATCGGTGTCATTGCCGTTCTACTATCGTGGCTGGCCTTTCGTTTTCCTGCTGACTCTGCGGTGTTGTTGAGTACTATCGTATCGAACTCACATGCCCTTCCAGAGTCAGCAACGCTCGCTCATCGAGCCCTTGGCGTCCTGGACAAGACCGCTCTCGAATAGAGTCCTCTCCGAGCGCTCCTAGCTGAGTGCGTCGCACATCGCGTTCTTGGCGCAGTTTCGATCCCGATACTCCCTAACCCCGCTGAGCTCTTTGCTACAAGCAGCGCAGCTCGACACGACGTTACCAAGCAACCTGCTAACGAGAAATCACCGCTGTCTAAGTACACTCCAGTGTTCCGAGGAGTCTGCGCCGTGGCAGATGGAACTTGGGAGGATCATCAGCATCCGCTATCGTCGGTGCGTGGAAGGACAAGCTCGAGCGGACCACCCGTCGGGTTATTGAGCGGATCACACCAGCGTGCGTGCGTTTCGCTCGGATATCACCGGTCTGCATGTTGTAGGCTTGCCGAGACCCGACCTCCAAACCCGTCCGTGGGCTTGACGACGAACCACCGCGATACTTATGATGATCCACCATTAAACGCCCACGGCGGTCCCACGGCTAGAAGTCCTCTCCTGTTCCTTCCTGTTCTCTCCCGCCGGACGGAGACGCGCATCGCATTAATATTCATCTCATGGCATCTTCCCGACCCCAGCCCCGAGCCCCGGATCCCGGCGGCCCTGCAGATCATCATCATCATCATCATCATCATCATCATCATCGGTGCGTGCAAATGCCCGAGAGGCTTCTCTCTGTCTTCTTCGACGTCAGCTGGCGGAAGGCATCCATCTTCCCGACTGCTCTCCTCGGCTCGTCGCGATCGCTGTCTGTCCAGGACGGCTTTTGGGCGGCGATTGCGATTGCAATTGCAGAGCGGGTTAAGCGGGTTGGACCGGCGGGCGGGCCGCTCGAGCCTACTCCGGCGTCGCGCATTGCGTTCGAACCTTCAAGCCTTCGTCCGGATGGCTATGGCTCCCGCCCACTGGTACCGCCCGCCGGCAAGAGTTCAAACGTTCGACGTTTCAACGTTCAAACGTTCACCTGCGGCGTGTTTCCTCATCTGGATTTCGAGGAGGATCAGCACACCGCTGGACAATATCCCTCTGACGTCGTGCGCTGTCCGCAGTGGCGCCTCTGGTGCGCCCCGGCGTGCCGGTCTCGAGTGAGTAACTCCAGAGCCTACAAGGCTTTGCGCATGCATGGCCCGCTCCGTAGTCTGGAAACACAAACAAGGCATGGGCTGACACGAACAGCGCTCAGTCCACCTCTGACAGCTAACTGCAAAAACATAGCTCGTCCTTGAGGCGCGAGGGTTTGGCCTCCTGCCTGAAATGGTCGGCCCAGACGTGGGTCTGGTCGCAGGACCTCGCTATCCGCAGGTACGCCGGGATGCGGGTCGAGTTGGATAGCAGGCACTAAGCGCCATTTCTCAGCTGGCGCCTCGGCGTTTGGCCGCAACTGCCTTCACCATGTCTGGGGAAGTTCGAGGAATCGATTTTTGGATCTCAAATGGTAGATGTGTGTTTGTTGTTCCCGCAGATGCCCAAAATCCACTCACTGCCTTCACCAGGAGGCCAATATATGCCCCATATCTGAGCGCCTACAGCTACTCTTTCGGGCAGGTGGCCAAACATGCCACGCCCGCTCGCGGCATCAGAACGAGCTATGTTTTTGCAGGTAGCGGGAATCGTCGCTTCGCTCAGGCCCTGCTATAGCCATGTGCTGCGGTGTGATATGTTGTTGCATCTTGGCTTACGTGATCAGTTCCGCTCGTCCCCGCGCCACCATCGATAATGATTGGTATATATTGGTCGTAGATACACAGTGTACGGTACGCGTTTGCCTACGAGAAACCGTCATCTTCGCCCCCCGCTTCTCAGGCCAAACGCGAGCTTCCGCCTGTCCACCCGGAAACTTTCACATGATATTCAGGTACGTATACCCGACATGCAAGCACATCCGCCAACGCTCTTCCGGGTGCCACCACCCGGAAACCCCGCCGGAGCTCCAACAAACAAACGCAAGTCCCTCCCTGTCATCGTTCGCGAACGGTCTCCGTCATACAGTAAGTACCCGTACCCGGCAACCAAATACAAATACTTATACTGTCACGTCCAACGCGTCCAGACACACGTGCACACTGGCACTGGCACGCCTTCCAAGCTCCATCCCTCGCGTCCATCCCTATCCCTGGCAGTCGCCGAGGCGCGCGCGCAGTGTGGTCGTCCCCGTCTTCTCGATTGGAACCTGTTACCTCGGCGGCGGCGGCGGCGGCGAATTCGAACAAAGGAGGATCAGCACAGCTTCGAAAGCCTCTCTGGCACTCAGCGGGCAGCTGCAGTGACAGGGCACACTAGGTAGTGCTCCCGAGCGACCGCCGTCGCCCACGCCGGTGAACGCTAAGCAGCGATAAGTCTATTAACCCGCCGCTCAGCGCTCAGCACCCCCTAAGTATGGACCGTGCTCGCATCGTCAGCATCGAGATTTCGAAACGTGCCCTACGCTCCGTCCTTCAAAGTTGACCCGGACCCGGGCCCGGGGTCGTCGCGCTCGCATTCAAACCTACCGGAGTCGGTAGATCTAGACGGGTTCCCGGGGCTTAAGCTTTGGCCTACACGCAACAGTAACAATTGAGGTCCTCCCTCCCTCCGTTCACCGTGCGCATGCATACGCATCCATCCCGATCCTAATTCCCGACCACACCACGTACGACGCCACGACTCCAAGTTAACTGACCGACATGGGCGCGCATGCAAATATACTAGTACTAGTAACAGTGCTACTAGTGCCATGCACGAGGCCTATGAGGCCAGAGGCATGCGGGATACGAGTATGTACGCCAAATAAATAAGGATATATAGATAACCGAACAGACACGTACGCTATGAGATTACGATTAGGCGGGGCGTGTGTGTGTGTGTGTGTATGTGCGTGCATAGGAGCCTCGACGTGATATATAAGATACATACATGGGCAGACGGTGCCGCGGCTACAAGAAGGAGCTCCTCTATGTTAGTCAACGTTAACAGGGACCGAGCGCATCAAAACGGAAGGCCGAAAACAAAGGTCGGATGACACACCGCCCCCAAGGAAGAGGAAGAGGAAGAATGGAAGTGGAAGTGCGGGCGGCGGGAAGGCAAGGCAAGGGAAGGGAAGAGCAAGGGGGGGGGAAGAACAGACACAGTAGCGATGGGGATGGGAAGGTATTATCTTCATCTTTGGGTATGATGGGATGGGACGGGACACCGGCGAAGCCGCAACATGCATGCCGGGAAGGGGACGCGGTGGGTGGGTGATCGAGGCGGTGGCGATCATCATCATCACGGGCCAGACGCCAGACGCCAGACAGATAGGTGTGCCGCCGTGCGAGGAGGGACGGGAAGCAAGCACGAAAAACGAGAACCGGCCCGAAAGGGGGTAATGGTAATCTAATGTGAGAGGCGTCGAAGGCCTAGGAGGGCAGGCGACGAGCGGACGGATGTATACAGACCGCAACCGCAGGACGAGAGGCGTTTACAACAGAGAGAATACATCCGGCAGGAGACGATTATGATGTGCGGTAGTATTATGTGTATTCGGATTCGGATTCGGATCACGGGATGTGACAGCGGGGCAGGAGCACGGTTGCGGTGTTGGTGGATGCGTGGAGCGAGGTGAGTCAAGCATCGAACGTCCGAATCGTGATAGTCAGAACAGCGATCAGCACATGAGCACGGCGGCAGCGGTTTGTACGGCGGACAGAGTTCACGAAGGAGCGCGGGAGGAAGGAGAAGGGCGAGTTCGGACGGCAAGGAGGCTGTGTGTGATGTGGCGAAGTGCCCCAAGCGCCACCATTGCAGTGGCGATGGTGGGGGGAGCTGCGCCGCGCACTGGCGCAAGCTATAGCGATAGGGAGAAGATCCGAAGACGGAAGACGCAGGATGGAGGGCCGTTCGTGTCCACGGTTGCCGACGAACACATCCAGAGAGTCCGGGCGTGAATCAGATCACGTTGACGCTCTGCAGATGCGCACGCAGGATGCCTTCCCGCACTGTGCATCCGGAAGCCGAATAGAGGGAAGGCGGCGAAGCGCGCACAAACCAAAGGTGATCAGCAACCTATTCTCACCGAACCCGTAACAACAGAACGCGGAATCGGAAGACCACGACTTACCTCCAACAAGGATCGCAGCAGTCGAGCGCGTATCCTGAACAAATCCATCTCGTCAGCTGCGCGCGCCCACACGGTAGCAGATAGGGGAGAGAGAGAGAGGACAGGACAGGACACGTACAATGACGGACGTCTCGTGCCAGTAGAACGGGCGCGCCTTGGGCGAGAGTCGTTTCTATTGCGATCGGTTAGCACGCCACCGGTGGGGGCACCCATCGACGCCCGCTGCCGATCGAGACAGGCACACTTACATGGTATCCCCGGAATTTGTCCCTGAAGTCTACACGCGCACACAGATTAGCGGGCTGAAGCGACAGACGCGACCGGGCGGGAGGGAGGGGTACGTACATTTCGTAACATTGGTGATGTCATTTGGCTGGTCGCCGTAGCTAGGCACATACTTGACGACTCGGATGCCCGCCGCGAGCGTCGCTTGCAGGATATCCATCTATATGTCACGTCATGCATCGTCAGCGGCCGTTTCGTGGATGGAAACGAGGGAAGCAGAACGTCCGTGCCGAAGATAGCGCCTGTCGGTGGATCCGCAAGACGCAAGGAGCTGGACAAAACTCGTCCTAGCCATGCACCAAAACGCCGAGGCGGACAAGGTTGCCTATGTCAAGCATGGAAGCAAACCGCCTCATGGATTGGATTGTGCGCGACCACATCCGTACGCATGCATACCGGTACGGCGCCCGAACGCTTTCCGGACGAGAGCGCCATCAGACAGCTGGACAGGTCGGACACCACGAACGCACGACCGGCCACAGGAATCCGTCCAACTAGTTGACAGCGAATCCTCCGCAGCCGTGCACTCACCGCCAGTCGTGTACATTAGGCAATGCACATGCCGGGACCCGGGGGTTTCGGGCGGCAGGTGGTTGTCGTGGGCGACTGCCCGTAACGCGGGGTGTCCAAGTCCCGGTCTAGGACGATTCGCGGACGCACAGACACAGACGCAGACGCAGACGCAGAAACAACGACAACAGTCGATAGACTCGCCTTGTTCAAGAAGAGGATGAGCGTCGTCTTCGCGAGCAGCGCGCTTGTGCAGACTTCTCGCCAGAGCGTGATGGAATCCTCCTGGATGCGGAGATCACAGCATCGCGTCAACCGACCAAGGCAACGTGTGAGGAACAAAGCAGCCGACGCACGAGACGGTTGACCTTCGGGTCCTCTTCGAGCGTGAGGTTGAACGCGAGCGGCGCGAGGAAGATGATCGCTTGGACGTCGTCGAAGAATGGTATCCAGTGTTGGCGCTGTTGTTCGTCGCCGCCGGGCATTGGATCCACCATCGACATCCACAGGACAGCATGACGATCAGGATTCGTCAGATTCATGAGAGATGGGCGAGAAGGGAAGGGACGTACGCAGCTGCGACTTCCACCGACGTCGTAAATGTACCACTCCGTCCCAGGAAGTGCACCGCTTTCCATGGTGAAATGGTGCTCTTCGACACCGAGCGTCCGCACTCGCGCACGGACGATATCATCTGCTCCCAGTTTTAGGGAGAGTGTGCAAACGAAAAGAGAGCTCGCGCACCGTCCGATGCTTCGTAGTTGATCGCAGCAATCCGCCCGGCGTCGTTCAAGAAGAAACCAGGCATGTCCTGTAGGCGAACGTTATGCTTCTTGAGCACATCCTGGACGATATGGTCCTCCCAGAGGGTGACGATGTCGTCTTTGCAGGCAGCGAGGACGGCGGTGGGGTTGTCCTTGAATCGGGCGTCGGCGGTGTTGGGGCGGCTGTTGGCGCTGCCCTTCATTGCGCTGACGAGGGGCCTGACGGGGACGACGGGGCCAAGGGTGCTGGTGTTATCGCTGAGGGCGGAGACGATGCCCTTCCAGCCGCTGCCTGCGCGGACGCAGACGTCCTTTGCGGCAGCGCCGCCATCGGGTAGGAGCTTTTTCATGAGCTCGTCCTCGATGGGGAGGAGGGCGGAAAGACGCATGCGTATGCGGCGGTGGTTGTCGGTGAGTTTGGAGGTGGAGAAGCGGACGCCGGGGGAGTTTGGGGTGCGGCCTGCGACGCCCTTGCCCTTGGCGATGGAGGCTGCGGTGGAAGTCTGGAGAGACGACTCCCATTCTTCCTGGAGGACCTCGAGGAGGCGCTTGACGTTCCTGGAGGAACAAGGTGAGGAGGATGAGGGGGTGGGGATATGTACGAAGACTCGAGGACGGACCTGATGAGGTTGAGCTGGATGATGGTCTTCCATGCGGCGCGCTCCTTGTGGAAGTGGGACGGAGAGAAGGCGAGCTGGAAGTCTAGAGTGAAGGTCGCGCGTGGGTGAGCGAAAAGGGCGAGAGACGAAAGGGAGAAGGACGGACTCTTGAGGGTTGTGCTCTTGCCCGACTCTGCTTGGCCTGTATGCGGATACGAAAAAGTGAGAGTGAGGGCGGGTGGAGGAGACGAAAGACGGACCCAAGAGAAGGATCTTGATGGCTTTCTTGCGTCGTTCGAAGGCTTTCCTTGCGAGGGCAATGTCGTCGTCTATCTCTTTGGAGACGCGTAAGGCATCCTCCTGCTGACGGATCCTAGCAGCGCGGTCCTCGGGTGATTCGTCTGGGGGCGGCTGGAGGGCTTGGGAGAGCGGGTCGTCGGGATCCTGCTGGGACCAGAAAGACTTTGCGGCCATCTTTGCCGCGGCGGGAGAGATGGGGAGGACGAGGAGGGAGAAGGACGAGGACGGGCGATGAGGGAGAGACGGAGGGAGCTGAGCAGGGACTGGCCACTGGCCACGGCCCACGGGCACTGGCAAGACTTTACTCGCCGTCACGGCAGAGGAGGCGGTGCCCGTTTGGCATGAATTCTCCTTTCCGAGCAAACGCCTCGGCCTGTCGCCGTTCCCGTGCTCGGTCCCGGCTCTCACCTGCCGCGTTCGGCGCCGCGTTCGGTGGCACTGCTGTCCGTACATGTGGCTGCACCAGGCCCAAACGCCGAGACATCGGCCTTTGGCCTCGACTCCTTAAAACCGTCCCTACCATGATCATGACATTGATGATGATCGCCGGAGCCGTCCTCCTCGGACTTTTTCTGACCTCTAAGCTCCTCTAATAAGTCTCTCTCATATGAGCACAGCCGTCCACCTGCGCATCATATTTTGAACTCCACGCACTTACCGCTCAGCCGAGCATCAGCCGAGGATGGTGGTTCTGGTTTACGACAGAAATAGCGTTCATGGGTGTGATAGTACACACCGTACTTGAACATTTCATTGCCAGCACCACACACGCTCGGACAACGGTCGATGAGGACCCGCGATCGTACTAAATGCAGGGCCGTTTACGTAACTGGGGGACCACTTTCCTGTGAATGGAAGACTAGTGTCAGGGCAGGGTCCGAATGGGGGTCCAGAGGGGAGAACGGAACGACAGGCAGGTCTTGAGTCAAGTCATCGGAACGGTCACCATGTGAACCGCGCTCCCTCGACGTCTCCGACGTCCTGCTCGAGTCGAGAAGCCCCTTCATGGTGTCGATTTCGGAACATCTGCAGCCGCTGGCGGTCGACGTCGCTCGTCCCTCCCCTCGCGGAACTTGGGGCCGATCCCAGAGGCGGTGGGACGAAGAGCCCGTGGTGGAGCCGTTTGCGCCGAAATTCGGGATCTTGACGTCGCGCATTCATGCTGCAGAAGTATATATCGGGGACCGGTGACTGAGCACGACTCGGACGCGAAGCGACGTGTACACTCACGGAGGGACACTGCGACGGAGGCTCCGAAACGAGTCCGTGCCAAAGGATTCGGAATCGGTCAGTTGGAACTGGCAGTCCTCCTCCTTGTACAGCCGACGCTCCTCGGACAGCTTCTTCCCCTTCGAGTCGTAGCCATGGTTGACGCACGGTACGATGTGGTCTAACGAAACCTGGTGGCCCCACCGCGAAGTAATTCCGACACGCGTCCAGGGTGACGATGCAGCCGCATCTGTATTGGTAAAGCGTGAGGGCGAGCATCGTATTGCGGTAGAGAATAGCATGTATGCAGCGGGATGATGGAGGCACGGAATAAGCAACTTGGACAGGGACCCCGCGGCGCTGGCGTTATACTTGGTGATCTCCTATACGGTTGCTTTTGGGGTCGGCGGGCACAAAAGACTCACATGAGCATACTTACCGTTCCCGGACCCTCTGTAAGAACCGAAAATGCACGCAAGCGAAGTCAGAAAAGTACACGGCAGAATCGACGACCTATGGCGACCGTGGCAAAGAAAACAGTTCGAGATGGACGTACCCTTGACTTGCTAGTCCTAGTCTCGCTGCTGTCGACCATCACTTACCACGCTGATCCATATGTTCGCACTGCTGGTATCAACAAAAGAGCGTAGATCGTGCATGGCGTCCGAACGAGCACGTTAGGACCCGTACCCGAACTCGAACCCGCATCCTTTAGTCGTAAGCGAATGCTAGTCCGACCCCGGTCACGGTGAAGCGACACGCAAGTGGAGGCATGACGGAAGCGTCTTGACAACGACGAACCCCGTTGGCAGGCAGATTAATGATAAACGCGGTGGATATAACCTTTGCCTTCAGGCAGCAGGCCGTCCACTGGCAGCCATCAAGGTACGAGAAAGTACGCGGCACCAATTGATAACGCGTCCCTTACATAGTCGTACACATTGCGTGCCCGCGACTGGGCTTTCGCCGGTCAAAACGATCAACTCAGCTGCCACCGCCAAATGGTTAGCTTAATGTGGTGGCGGCAAGGGCATACGCACACTGCACAGGGTGCTGGGCCCTGGCAAATCCGATGAGATCGCAGACGACCCTTTGCCACCGAAATTGAAAGCAGAAGCAACTGGAATTGATATTAGACCATAGACGCGAAGGGATCAATCCACTGGCAGAATCAACGTATACTACTTACGAAGCGAGAAATACAGCGGCTCCGATTCTACTACTTATCTCACCAGCCCGACTTCGGCGGGTGCCCAGACTGTCAGCGGTCGACTTCGTCAGTATGCACCATTGCTAGTACTTATACCAGGCCAACGGCGACCACTGACGCACCACTTCGTGGGTCCAGCCGCCACAGCAGCACGTAGGGAAGCCCTCGATCTTCCCGCAGCAGAACTTCATCTTCCGCCCTTCCGCCAGGTTCTCCTCGAGCTGGTCGAGCGGGCTGCGGCACGCCGCGCGCGCGCGCGCGTGGATCCGGTCGATGCCGAAGTGCTTCCAGAACGGGATCCCGTCCGTGCCGACCTGGACCTGGCGCGGGCGGAAGCGCACCATGAGGAGGTACGCGCCCGTGCCCCAGTAGTGCCCGTCGCCCATCTCCCTCTTGCCCATCGCGACGGCGGTGGGGCGCACGGCGAAGACCACCTTGCACAGCGCGGCGGTCTCGGGGACGTCCTTGGAGGCGAAGTGCGCGCCGCGCATCTCGAACTTCTTCTCGACCGGCAGGGACGGGTCGTCGTCGCGGTAGTTGAGCGAGAGGTGGAGGAGGTACTTGCCCGTCACGTCGGGGACCGTGTCCTTCTTGTGGATGTAGCAGGCGAGGGCGGCGTTGATGATGGAGGCGTGGTGGAACTCGGCCCATTGCATGAGCTCGGACCACGCGTTCGGGTTTCCGGAGAGCTGAATGGAGCGATCGCGGAACATCTTGTAGCCCATGCATGCTAGCTTGTGGCCGTCGCGCCAGTGTTTCTTTTGACAATCCTTGGACTGAAAGATATGTAACCCCGTCGATTAGCGTACAAACAATGTATGGAAAAGATGGACTGACGCAGTAAGTTGCTATATTACACCCTGAACAGCGGGATAACTTGAAGCTTGAGCCACTGCCTTCGCATCGACGCATGCGGAAGCACTGTTTACAATGCGAGTGCGTGTGGATAGGTTCCAAATCATGGAATAGGCCAAGTTCACAGTGTGTATGGTCGGCGTAGTCTGTGCGATCCATGGTGTATGGGGGGTTAGGTAGAAGAGAGTGCTGGGAACGAAGAAACGCGGTGGCCGCGACGGCGATCGAGTTGCGGTATGGGTATTGGGTACACCGCCAAACACTGCGCCGGTGGAATCCAGGTGGACGGCGCGCCGGTGAAAAGTCGTGGAGCGCCACCTGGAATCCAGCGGCTGAGGAACCACCTGGAATCCAGGTTTCCGTCCGATGGATGCCCCAGATGGGTCTGGTGGGTGATCCAGTCGCCGATTAGACTATAACGGGCAGGTTTGAGTACGCTGGACATTTCAGACGCCCGTGTGCTGGCACTCCAGGGCACTCCTCGTTTGTGCGTGATCCAAGAAACTCAAATATTCATTGCTCTGTACGTTCCATGGTACATGGTATGTAAGGAGGTACAGATAAATGTGGCGCAAAGATATAGAATACTAATGTTGACTGCCGCTACTTAATGGGAGGAACACGGGGCCCTGCCCGCAGCCCCCGCCACTGGGAGGTACAGTACGTTCCACGGCATAGTGTTAAATGGGCAACATTAGGTCTGACAAGAGAGCGAGATATACCTGCACAGATTGATAATGCAATCCACGCACCTGAAGGCCCGGACCATCAGTGCGAGGCCTTCTCGATGTTCTCGTCCCCCATTGCTGCTTGCATCCGCAGACCGGGTGCCTATAGTGAACGTTGGACTCTGTGGATAGAACCCATTAGCAAGCTGATGATAGTTTCTACAAGATACATACCTACTAGCTACGGGGCAGCACAACGCCGCCATAACTGAGCTGACCTACAAGGGAGTGACTCGGTGGAGGAGGACAAGTCCTTCGGGCGTCAAGAATTCGAACCAACAGATGCAGAATAAGTACAAAGTCCGCCTCTGGGCCACCCTTCCAGCAGACGCTCAGCGGGAATCCATCGGCGGCTTATGGTCCAGGGTTCAGTCCGCTGGAATCCACGTTTCCACGCACTGGATGCCACCCGTTTCCTCAGCCGCTGGAATCCACCGTCTCGACACCTGGCGGCCACCCGGCCTTTCCATCAATTTCCAGGTGGGCTGCCCTCCATCTGAATTCCACCGGCGCACTGTTTGGCGGTGTAGCTGCAGTGGCGAGGCCGCATCAGGTGGCGCCGGCCTTTGCCGAGTCGTTCTTGTTTCCCAAGACTCGCACTTCAATGGTCGAGAGCAACCTACACTTGGCGCCTCAGCCTCGGATGAGCTCTACGTATTAGTCGACGAAGTCGGATATAAGCCTGAAGGTTGGCGTAGAGGCCCCACCCATTGGTGTGACGGTCCCGCTATGAACTTCGCTATAGTTTGAATAACTTATCGAACATAACCCACCACTCCTTCCTCTTCTCTAGCCACGCATTCTCCCAATCGTTAGGACAACCTTCACACCATCCCGTCTCCAGAACCGACCGCCACGTACGAATCATGTTGTAACGCATCGGGTCCTCCGCTCCCACCTCAAACTGACCCCGCTGTATCACGAACCCAAGCCAAGATTGCTACCGTTGCACGCTGCTGGTGTGACGGATACAAACAGCCGGATATCGCGGGTCGTATGGGTACAGTGTGCTCGGCCGTGCACATGCCGATACGCCGTCCCTGGACGTCCCCGGGGGAATAACGACGAACTCGCGCCAGAGCCGCTGTAGGGAATGCCGCGCCTCGTACAGAACGTGGAGGTCCGAGTCGCGCACCGTCGGGGCCTGGCATCGGTTTTTAGAGAGCGCCGTCCAGAACCGTGACTTCGGGTCCGTGAGCACCTCGTAGTACGCGCGCTTGACGTCGACGAACCTGGATATACCACGGTCGCGGAAGAAGGTAATTTTCGGCGCTGCGTATTCGTAGTTGAACCCGGTACCTTCGGAAGGGACGATGTTCGAATCCCAAACCTGCGCCAGTCGATCCTTAGCGAGGTCGAAGACAGGAGAACACGAGCGGGTGTAGGAGGTGTCCAGCAATATGTAGGCATCTGCTTCCGAGGGCTGCTCCTTGACAAACGCTATGAGGAAGGGAAAGGGATACGGCAACATCTGATATCAGAACGGTAACACTCTGCAGTTTTCGAAACAGAGGTTCCTCCAAGGCTATCAAGAACTGCTTGAAGGCGTGTGCTGAGATGTTGGCCGGCAAGCGATGGATTGGACACCCATCGACAACGCCGCCCTGGATCAGGGCAGAGTCCGCGTCATCAGCGAACAGCTTCCGGAAGTACGCGCAATATTTCGAGAGTCGGGAACGGTGGAGTTTGAAGAGGAGCGTCTGCGCCCTGATCACGACATTGCCGTCCGAATGCCAAAAGTCTGAATCCCCGATGCATATGCAGGCTTACACTCAGCACACGAGCACGTACAGCAAATTCTGACTCACCGTTGGAGTTTACTATGAACCTGAGCTGAAGGCTTGGAAGCCTTGGGTACGGACCGCTTCGTACTGTGTACCCCAAGTTGGCCTGTGGACGAAGGCGGGGAATCATCGCACGGGTTGCGAAGTTGATAACGGCACTAGCGACGGTGCTAGATTCAAGGTAACCGTTGATGAATACCTCCCTCCAAAAGAAAGTCGTAGTGGTGGCAGAAAACTTGAGTGCATAAGATATCGAGAAAGCGGCGGCGGTAAGGTCGTCATCGCAGACCGGCCCTAAACTACGGGCCGGCATTGGGCGGCGCCATCAACCGCCTATTGTAGCGGCGACGACGACGACTCCCTTACCCCAACCTTACCCTCACCTCTGAGCTCGTTGGTTTACTAATGCCCAATAATTCTCCTTCTCTGCTGGCTCCGAAGATCTCTAAGAACCGGTACTTGGACTGTAGCTCTTTGCTCGGCGCTATGCTTGATCATAAACGTGCCACGGCTCCGAACGATTCTTTCTAGTACATCGCGCTGCAAGTATAATGCCCAGGTGCCTTCTTTTGGTTTCGTCGACGGTCAGTGCTTTAAATGTGAAATATGGTCGCGCTATATCCCCCAAAAGGACGCTCAACAACGAATGCGGACTTGGGAACCATGGCAATCATAATAGGCGATTCGCTTACGCCCGAGGTTGTGAGACATGCATATGTATGTTATGTATGTTCCTATCCTCCATATGCATCGTACAGACCATCAAGCACTCATACTTAGGCCATTTGACATGCCGCTCCCGATCTTCAGTCAAATTGGATTGCCGGTGAGTGTCGCACAGAATATTTGCATAGATCTGCGGCGACGGTAAGCCGTCTGCAACTAAATACTGGTCTTGCAAATTGCAAAAGAGCGCGGTCTCCTTGAGGATGGCGGACCGTGCCCGCACGGCCTCGGCAGGTCATGTCGCATCTGCGGACCGCAGTAAAGTCAACCGTTCGCCCCGCTGTCCTGTGCCCACGGCCTCAGGCGGCGATGTCACAGACGTCGGCGTGCTGGTACTATATATATCGCCCAGCCCTCAGGCTGCACGCCGCACCCCATATCTGCTCTCGATCATTTCCTCGCTCCTCCGCGTCCGTAATGAAGCTCATCGCGCCATTCGTGTTGCTCGCCAGCCTTGTCGCAGGCTCTGTCGGCCAAGGTACCTTCACGGTCAGCGTGTACGTTCCAGCTTCCCGTGGATGGTAATCCGACCAAGGGGTATTGACATTCGTTCGATAGTGCCGACCACACTCAATGCGCGAGCACCGAAATCACTTGGGAGAACGGAGTCGGTGAGTAGTTTTCCAAGGTATACCACCCCGCCGAACTCTCCTTAACACAGTCCTCCACAAATGTCTTAGGTCCGTACGGTCTTGTGGGTAGTTTGTTTCGGTTACACAACCCATCCATTTCAACTGACGAGACTGTTCTCGTTCGTCCCGAACGCCATTACCGTGCCACAGCTGTAAGTCCTTGCTTCAGCCCCATCCTTCTGCCTCTCACGCAATTCTCTTGTTTCTCCATACTCGACAGCGCATGGATTGAGAAGGACGGAGCCGCCAACCCTATAATCGACACCGGAAGCCTTCCGGGCACGTCCTACCCGCTCCTCAATGATGCAGCCGCAGGTACGCTGCCAGTCCCTTGCTCCGCTCGTCCAGTCACTGGATGCCATCAATATCTCCCCATAGGCTACACGGTGGCGATACAAGTCACTGAAGAAGGTGGACACACCGCGCAACTTCAGTACACCATCGAGCCCAGCTGTACGTAACGAAACTTTACTTCCGCATGCGGCAAACGCTGACAGGCGATCATTCGTCCGAAATAGCCAACACCAGCTGTTTGCCCGGAGTAGGATGGGGACGCTGAGTCACTTAGGCGTACGCGCGACGGGTGCTGTAACAGCCTGTTCCAGCACGAGTCCAGCTGTCGCAGTACGCGGTACTTTCGAAGAATTCATTGCGCTTTATCGGTCGCCGGCGTAGCCAGCGCCTTGCCGCGCCGGAATTTGACGAAGACGAAGAGAGCGCTGACGAAGGTATACCCCGCCATCTTGAGGCTGTCCAACGCCTTCCGAAGCCGTTACGGAAAGTATCACTCTGGAGATAGAGCGAGGACCGTCTTGAGTTGGCACACACCTTGTTGGCGACGGGTGGAATAGGCTTGAGTGGGCGCTACGGGTCGAGGGTGTTGTAAGAACAGTGCGTGCGCATACAAGCGATAACTTGGTATGTGGGATCCAACTCTACGAGTAACGAGGCTAAGTACCCGTCCACGTGAAACGCAGCGTCTCTCTGCAGGGCTCGAAGCTAAGGTTTGCGATCGCTCTCACTCGGAGTTCCTTCCATCGAAAAACGCTCCGCGGCCGCCGCCGGAATATCGAGGCATCGTACACGAAACTGGACGCCGTATCTGACTCTCTGGTAATAGGCTTATACCCTCGCGCTGGCCACTCTCCGCCGTAGTCGCAACCTGAGACACGGCATTGCACCACGAAGGCTATGGCTGCACTTCTGTCTCTGGCTGGCGCAGTCGCTTCAGCAGTCGTCCCACAGCAGCCCATGACACTTAGGAACAGCTCGAGGGAGGATCGGCTCGACAGATTCTATAGACATGGCCTTATATTCGACCTCCGGTAAGTCATCGGGCTCTGGGGCGCGTATGGATCATAACTGAGGTTCTACCCAAAGTGGTCTCTCGTTCAGAAACCAACAGCAATGTGGAGTCATCGAACTTGAATGGACGAAGACCGTTAGTGAGTGTTCCCATGCACTGGGCACAGTGGAGGGCTCCTTTGTCCCCTCGCGTGTTGGTACTGCAGCTACGGTGTCCTGACGTTCTCTCGCCACAGGCCCATACCGTCTTGTATGTGTTTGAACATCCACATATCTTAGGTGGCTATCGCGCTGATTGAAGTCTGGCTTCTCGCGCTCTTGACACCGACACTACGTACTACTAGAGGTGAGTGCTCGTCATCAGCCATCACAGCCTATCTCATGCGGCCCGACCGCACAAAAATTCCAGAGTATCTGACTAGTCGTGACACAGCGTCGCTGCTACTCACCTTGGCACCCCGCAAGGAACTCCGAAGGTTTTCGAGGACATCGATAAGAACTCTTACCCGGTTCTGATTCGCGCTCCGGGAGGTACGCTGAGCCCTGGTTCATCGTCGTCGTACAGGGCATCCTCGTATGCGAACTCACTTTCGGCTTATCGCCCGGGTAGGTGGTGTTCTCCACGCAAATCTCACCGATGCGGTTGGCGGCAGATCAATGCTGGAGTCGATGGTGGTAAACCCCATTGGCACTGGCAGCTGTAAGACCGCTCCTGGCCACCATACACGTACCACTGGCCATCGCTGCGGTGAGTGCCCAACTGAGAACCGGATACTTACATTTGTTCTAGGAACGTCTTCATCTCTTGTGACTTCTCCCTGAACTCACCACGCCATCCCCTGCATAATGGCGTGATCCCCCACCATGGAGTCGAATTCATGTCCTGGAATTTGGGGTTCTTAACTGTGGTGGAGGCAAGCACGACTTTTCGTCCATATAATGCCCGGAAGCGACGTAACAAATCTGAAGTTAAGTGTTATTTTCTGATGACCGTCACGTGCACCCACTGCTGCCTCTGAGATCTGAGCGCCGGGTTCAACACATCTTGAATCCGTCGATACTATCACTATCCGGATGCTCTCGCTCTATGGTTGTTATATTTCGCTCTCGGGATGGCCTCATTGTCACCATGATATGGATCACCGACACCGTGCTGTCAGTGGCGCCGCGCCAGTGACACTGGACAGACAAGTGTTTCGGCGTTTCAGCGGGCCTTCGCTGGGTTGGGGGACTCAGAGAAGCCAACGAATACATATCATCACCTGGTTGTCAGCTGATAGTCAACAACAATCGCATAGAATGACGAACTGTGGACTACCATGAAGATATTGATTGTAACCTATGACCTGAACAACACACTCAATATTACCCCACCGCATGTAAGCGCTAAAGAAATTGTACTTCCCGAAGTGACTCGAGCTCTGACGGATATCATAACGTAGACTGGATAACCAGAAGGCTGAGGGCACTATTGCGGCGATGGTACATTGTCGATGCATCAGAAATTGCGGCCATTAAATATAATGGGTACATATCAGATCCATTCGTTCTGCGTCTATCTGCCACTTTGGCCCAGGTGGTGACCTTCCTATTGCGCGGTCTTCATATACATACTGATGACCCTTCCCCATACCTCTCTCCGCTTCCTTCCTGGCCCTCCTTTCACCGTGCTTTGGCCGGCGTCACTCGTTCTCCGCCTTTAGCTGGTCGACGCGCCATCATCGCTCGTCACGGTAAGTTGCCAGAGAGGTTTGGTATCCGTCAATTCTGCTATGGAAAGTGTTCTGGTGGTTGCGCTCTACTGACATGGTATATAATAGGTCTCAGGATCAAATTTCAGACTGAAAACGATTGTAGGCTACTACTCATCCTCATCCCCATTTTCCAAGGTGAGCGTCCCACGATCCCACAAGTTCCTCCCTATGATGACGTATTGCCACATCTGCAGGTCGGGGCGTATACGACTCTTTCGCAAAGAGAGATGGAACATCCCACTGGTGCGTCGAGGTCGAGATCATATTCATCTATGAGGAAAGGACCTGACCCCGGCGTGATGATCCAGTTATGTTTTCTCGACGGGGAAAGCGCAGGCGTCTTGCACGCCGCACAACGGATACTCCTGCCTCGGGCGTTGAGGAGGACCACATGGTCCTCGATTGCCCCTCGTTTTTCACGCAACGCGTCCCCTCAAATATCACGTGGACTGGTGGGATCCGGCCCTACACCCTCCTCGTCAAATTCCAAGACAGCAACGAGCCATTCAAACAGTTTGACCTCATCAACGCCACCCACTTCGCGTGGACCCCCGACGTACCCCCCGGAACGCTCGTCTTGCTTCAGGTCATCGATGAACGGAATGTCTCCATTTTCAATGAGGACCCGATCCCCGTTAGCGCATCGTCCACCGGTGCTGGATGCCCTGAGTTGGTGCCGATACCGCTCCGAATTCAGTCCAAAGCGCTGTTCCCGCTTCTACTTTTCCGAGCTCGAAGCCCAAACCCAGCACTACTCAACCATCTCTTCCCGCCTCTCCACCGTGAGCCGGACTACGATCGCGCTTGCAGTTTTAGGACTTATGATCTTCCTGGGGGCTTTCGCATGGTGGCGCTCTCGCGTGACTACCAGGACGCGGGAGAGCCGAAATGGTGCGTATCGTGCGTTACTCTATGAGCCTTCCAGGCGAGTCTCATATACGCCGGTAGACACTGAGAAATAGGAAGTCGTGGGAGGGGAAAACGGTGATACGGTATGTTAGACTCCCACTGATCCTCTCGAACGCGCCTATGGGCACTGTGCTGACCGTTATATAACACATAGTTAGCGGAACTCTGGCGAGATGTAGATTCACCAGATGGTTATTCCATAGGTGTGTTTTCATACTCGAATCGTCCGACTAACTTAACCGGAGGTGGCTCAAAGGGGTTTTATGACAATGGACATTCGCACCACCCAGCCACTCCAGTTTCGAATCCCTTCGAAGACCCCGAGAATGTCTCGTATATGGAGGAGATTTTCACGGCTTCCCCCATGTCCGGCTCCGGTGACCAGGCCCCCCCAGGCATTCAATCTCCTTTGGCCAGCGGTCCCCTAAGTATCCCACGCGCCACGCACACTGCTAACCCAGCGAGGCCTCTCAGGCCCAAGGTCGTCCCCAGGACAAGGTCATCATCAACGTCCTTTTTCGCGTAACAGCTCCCCTAATGATGACCCTGTAGAGCTTTGTCCCGTGTCCGCAAAATCCGAATCGGACACGCAGACGCTCTCTGACACAGGCGCGCCGCGGCTCTCAATCTCGACATCGTCCACGCTCCCGCCGTCGTACCGTACGCGCCGATCCGCAGGCAGCATCTACGTCCTCACGCCGGGCTATCCCCCGTTCCCGCCACCTGCGTACACACCTGCGGCGGACGCGCCTCCCTCGGCGTTCAGAACGACGAGAAAGGTCCCGCGCCGCAGGCTTCCGGCACCCGCACCTCGTCAGCAGGCCGATATCATGAGTACGACATCTACCTCTACCTCAGGCTCAGCCAGGCTTGTGTCGTCTCGTGGAGATGGGACGCGGCGCGAGCCGGCGCGCGATGACAGGCGGGTCGAGGTATTGGGAGTGGACGAGCTGGGCGTGGCCTTTGTCTCCTCGGACGATGCGGAGGATATGGACAGTAGGGAGGCCATGAACGAGACGCCACTCAAATCTTCCTCGCACGCTGTGTCTGCAATGCGCTTTATGGACGGAACCTGGAGGCTCGTTACCACTGCCATCGCCAGGTGCGGATCTCGCGACCGCGACCGCGAGTCCAAATGATACATATCGAGCGCTATGCATGATCCACAATGCGGCCACCACGTCTAGCCGTGCTAGTAATACATTTTCAAGAACTCCCGAGGCGAGACTCCATATAAGTCTAAAGCCTCGCGCCCCGCGCGCAGCAATTCCTACAACGCGAGGAAATGAGCCGTGACCCTACAGCGAGGAACGCGCTCGCAGCGCAAAGCACAGGAAGGGAAAGAAACGCTCTGCTCACATGCGTCTCCTCGGGATCGAACAGGGGCCCCGACAGCGCGCGTTCGGGGATAATTCCGAAGGTGAAGTCGGCCGGGGCGAACTGCGCCCGCTCGTGCCCTTCCACGTCCTGCTTGAGGAGCCTGGTCGTCGTGTCGAGGAAGACCTGGAGGCGCTGGAGGTCGACGTCGGTCGGGCCTGCCTCGCGGAACTTGGTGCCGATCCCGGAGCCGGTGGGGAGGAAGAGGCCGCTGTGGAGCCGCTTTCCGAACTTCGGGTTCTCGTGCTGGTCCCAGCGCATCCACGCTGGAAAAAAAAAAGCGAAGGGTGCGGCGCAAACATCAGCATGGATGGGCCGCCAGACTGGTGATCGGGCGAGAAATGTGCGGGACGCTCACAGTGTGGGAGCACGAGCCGCACCCGGGCTTCGGGAGGGGCGTCGCGACGGAGGTCCCGGAACGAGGTCGTGAACTCTTCGCATAGGTGGAACTGGAGGTCCTCCTCCTTGTACAGCCGACGCTCCTCCGCGGACAGCTTCTTTCCCTTGCCGTAGCCGTGCTCGACTCGCGGTTTGATGTCGTCGTACGAGTGCTGGTGGCCTATCGTGAAATACTTTTCGCATGCGTCTAGATTGACAATGTAGCCGCATCTGTATTGATAACGCGTAAAGTCGAGCATTGTGGGGAAGTCGAGAATATGTGTGCAGAGGTATGGTGGTGCGAAGGAACGAGGGACTCGGACAGGGGCGTTGGGCCATGGCGTTGCATACGGCAATTTCCTTCTTGGGAATACCCGTGCCCAGCCCAGTCTCGTCTGTTTCAAGTGTAGCGCTACACAAGACCATGCATCCATCTGCACTACAGATTTAGGTCGCGTCAGCCAAGTGAACAGCAATAACTCATAACCCGAACCATAGAGATGGAACGTCCCCTTTAACTTCATATTTCCCTGCAGATGACGAGCCGGGTGCCACGAGGTTGCCTCGAGCTGAGGAGAATCTAGCTGATGACCAGTTTTATAATTTGCGGGAGACGACGTACAAAGCGAGAACACTAGTGGACATGAACAGATGCGTAGTAAACGACAGATGGATGATTCAGAGTGTACCGTGAGCGAGAGACAACCAACGCTGAAAGCCAATGTTGAGAGTGGGAGCGCGATAGCACGCTCGCTCGAAGACGACGAGGCCCCTAGTCGTCGCCGATTTTGGGCGCAAGGTAGTACCGGATGTGGCCCTGGTTGAAGGCATACGACACCTGCGGAGGCACATCGTCAGCATATCCCTGTCCCTTGTCACGGAGAGGTAAACGAGCAAAGACGCACAAGGAGCGGGACGTCATTCGACATCATGAGCTGGACCTTCTTGGACAGGCTCGAGCTCTTGGAGAAGTTGACGAGGTACTTGAGCGAGAACGTGAGCGTAACCGCCTGGTTCATCTCAATCCGCACGCCGTCAAAGTCTTCATCGTCGTCATCGTCCGCGTCCTCTTTCTTTGCCTTCTTCGCGGGCTTGCTCTGTTGCGCATCCTCGTGTTAATTCCCCCGCCCACGCGACGACGTATACTGGCGGGAAACGTACCTTGCCCGAACTGCGCTTCCGCTTCTTGCTCGACCCTTCGTCTTCGTCATCATCACCCGCCTCGTCGTCCTCGTCCTTCGTTGGCTTGAACTCACCCTCGCCCTCCTCCTCGTCATCCGCGCCGTTCATCTCCACGTCCTCACCGTTCTCCTCCTTCTTGACCTTCTCCTTCTTGATCTTACGCTTACCACCCTCCCCATCCGACGCGTCCGCGCCCTCCTCTTCCTCCGGCTCATCGTCCTCGTCCTCATCGTCGTCGGCGCCCTTTCGCTTGCTGGAGGAGCCCTTCTTCTTCCTGCCCGAAGATGCGTCGGCGGACTGCTTGATGAGGATGTTGCCGTTTGCGGCCTCTCCGTCGGAGACGAACCGGATGCCCTCCTTGGAGACTTCGATACGGACGGACTCGCCGAGCAAGGAAAGGTCGCGGACGATGCGGCCGAACTCGCCAGAGGGCATGGTGACGGACGCGTCGTAGTCGGTCTCGGGGATGCCGAGCTGGTCGGCGTCGATGTCCATGAGCTTCATTTCATACTCGGCGATGCGGTCTGAGTCTGCGTGGGAGGGATGATGGGTCAGTACGGGAATGAGGAGGATGTGGAGTTGGCCCTCGGCGAGACGAGGTATGCACGTGCAGTGGCGACTGGAACGCGTTTGCACGCGTCGAACAAGGAGGAACGGAGAAGAAAGAGGGAAGGCGTACTTTTTGCCTCGTAGGTGAGAGAAAGGATGTCTGCGTCGTCGCCGGCTTTGAGGGTGCAAATGTCATCGTCCTTTGCACACTTGAGGACCTTTGTGAGGGACGTAAGGTTGACACCAAGGGGTATGGGACGGTCGCAACGAAAACGTTTGAAGCCGGTAGCCTCGAGATTGACAGAGACGAGGGCGACGTGGGAGTTGTCCATGGCTTGGAGTTTCTGGCGCGTGCGAACGCGTTAGTCGCGTCGTGATTGGGAGACGAGCAGAAAGAGACGGTACGCAAAGAGGACTCACGATTCCCTCCTCGTTACAGTCAAAGTTGGCGTCTGTGACGAGCTCCTTGACGGCTGGACGCGTTCAGTAAGCGTGGGGCAAGACAAACGAGGACGGGGGGGGGACGCACCGTCGAGGAGACGTTTGAGGACAGCGGCTTCAGACAACTTTGCTTCCAACATTGTGTAAGGGGACCGCGGTGGTGAATTGGGTCGCGATGGGAGTCGGCGGTGGCGCGGTGGCTGGCGGGAGAGGCGGCGACGGGGGTGGGCGAGACGAGGGAAGGAGGCAAGACCGTGACGCGTGCCCGTCCCAGCTTTTGCGCTGGCGGAGTTCAAAACGCGTGCGTCACGAATGGTCACAGACGCGTCGAAGCGCGTTTGTCTGGCAGGCACCGGAACTCAGCCACTGACGCACTCCTCGAGCTCGCTCCGGTTGTCCACTACTGTATCCGCCACGGCCTACACCCTACCATCTACCACGGTTCTCGCCTCCCAGGCTCCAAGCTTCTGGCCCGTCGCCCTCAAGTTCAAATCCATATCCATCCAGTCCCGACCACAATATTTCGTCAGCCGTAGACCCCTTCAAGAGCCACCGCCGCCCACAGACTCTTCCCTTGTCTGCTTGCTGGCCATAGCAGCCCACTCACATGTCAGGACATACTATTCACAGCCTACCCTCGTTCTCAGAACATTCAAACGACATGATGGACCACAACATCACCATTCGGCCCCCCAAGCGGCCTGCCCCTGCCAACTACAGCGATAGAGCCCAGGCCCGCATGATCAGGCAGAGGCTCATCGAACAGGAGCAGGAAATCGAGGATCGCGAGGCTTTGAAGATTACTTCCGTGCGTTTCATCTCGTCCGCTCTTTATCTCCTCGACCCCTTCTTCCTTTGCGGTTTCGTAACCCGAGTCCCATCCTTGGTCCGTGTGCCGTAATTCAAACCCACTCATCACCTCCATCCCATAGGAAGAGCTTCACATTCTCAGAGACTCGTTCTCTTCCGTCAAAGCTGAATTCACAGACCTCGATGGCCTGTCTTGGGACACTCCAATCGCTCGTCAGGTCCTCCTCAACTGGGTCCGTCTTTCGCCCTCACTTCACTTCTTTCCTCGTTGCGCTGATGTTATTAACAGCACGCCCAGCAAGCTATCCGTGCCTCCTTCCACGACGAACTCGATCTCAATGATCTCGCCCACCGAATGCGCGGTGCTAGCCACTCGCCAAGTCCCCGTCGATCCCTTGCTTCCATCATGCGTCCACCCGACCTGAGTCCTGATGCGCCCGGCTTGTCGGAGCCTCCAACATCCAACCCGGTCGTCGACGTCTACGACCCCACAGCGACCGTGCGGGCCCCAAGAGACTCTCTGCACGGGGGCTGTGCCTCGGACGATGCTAATGGCGAAGCGCTCGAGCTTACGATCCGTGTCCGAGCTCACGTTGGAGCGATGTTCACTCCCGCCACGTCTCCGGCATCGCGCGCTCTCGGCGTGTCTGCGAACGGCGAGAACGAGCGGATGCCCCTCCCCGCGCTCTTCAAGTCTGTGCCACGCGAGGACGCGGACATCGGGCTCACGCCTCAGCCCCATCGTCCGACCTTCGACCTCGACAGCGTCGTAGGCGTAGAGCCCACGGCCCCCGTTCCCATCCATTTCGCGCAATCCCGGCCTGCTGCACCGTCCAGATCGCACTCCACGCCGTGCATCACGCTTGCCAGCGGCCCTTTCCCTTGCGGTCGCGCCCCGCCCCCTCTCCCCTCGAACGACGCAGGAGACGCAATCACGAAGAGCGAGCGACCAATCAAGCGTCTCCCGCCCAGCCGCATCCCCATCCCGAGGAGCAAGTCCCTTGGCGCGACGTCCACGGCGCAGCTCGCCGCCCGCTGTTTTAGCGCGAGCTCCGCATTCCCCGCCTTCGGGTCGGCGCCGGTCGTCCCATCCCAACAGGCGTGCGCTCTCTCTTCTGCGCGCCGTTCTCTCCCGGCGCGCAAGCCCGTCCCCTTGTGTGACGAGGCCCCGCCGCGCGCGCCGCTCGCCAACTCACCCACTCTCAACCGCGACTCAGCCTCGGACGCGGCATCCTTGAGCTGCGGCAAGGAGCCTCCGTCGCCCACGTCGCCTTCGACGAAGCTCTACCCGCTCTCGCCTGCCCACCGCGGTAGGGTCGGGTACAATTATCGTCCCGCGCGTCAGCGCGGCGGGCTCGACCGTAGCTGAGGCTATGGACGTCGAGACTTGGGTGCGCATCCCCGTCCTCGTGAGTGTTCAATGTCCTCGTTGGGTATTACCATCGCCACGAGCGACGGTGGACTCGGAATCTGCGTAGTAGATTGTGCAGGGTGTCCGATGCGCTGTAGCTCTGCGGCGGATCCGGGGTTCACGCCGGTCGCGCTGGAAGTGATTTATGATTAACTGAATGTATCAGGCTGCTTTGTTGTTCAGAGTCATTGCGAGCTTTAGTGTCGCCCGTGCCGGGGTACTACTTGGATGTTCAGCGATGCGGCACTGGCCGGTTCGACTGTCGGGCCCGGGCTCTTGATTGGGGTTTAGTAGATGTGTTTGTGCATCGCTATACTGTATCCATAGTACATTGCTATCCATCTTGTTATGTTACGCCCCTAATTCCAATTGTATCCACTGTGTTTATAGGAGTTCGAGAGGAGTCCGAGCTTGTTTAGACATAGCAAAACCATGGAGTCCAACCAAATGACTAGTATCTTGTACCAGCCTTCTACCACTCGGAGGTGCATGATTTTAGACTTGTGGCTACTTGGCGCGAGGCCAATGGTATTGTAAGGACATGAACTAGTCGAAGTAAGGGTTATAGTTAGGGTGGCGTTAGCTTTTGGCCTTAATTCCTCCGCGAAAGCACATGTTGAACTGGCGCCCAGCCACCGGACACGGGCTTCGGTCCGTGGTTCCGGAAAACCTTACTCGCTATTGTAGAGTAAGGTTTTCCGGATGGTCGGTCCGAACACCTGGCCTTTAGCCGCCCTGTAGCCCAATCGGGCAACTATACCGTACGGTCACCGGCTACCATAAGTAACTGGTACTGTGATCACAACAGTGATCACACGGACTCTTATATAATCCTGTACTCTACAGTAGTATATAAGACGGCTCTCTATGAGCTGAATGGATAACTCTTTTAACTCCTCCCATCATGTACGCTATCGTGTACTGCAAGCCTCTAACACCCACATCCAGGTAAGTATGCGGAGCGTCCGCTAGAGTTGCACCCGGGCGTGGGCCCTTTGCCCCACCCAGGTTCAACAGGTTATGAGCCCTGGTCGACGCCGTAGGGACTGCGCCGCTCATCGCGTGCTGCGACCTACTGGCTCCCGGCTTATCTGGATACCCACCGTCGCCGTTATGGTCGACGACCTGTGGATCGGATGTGGCGCGATTATACGCTGCCTGCCGTCCACAGCAGTGGAGGCGGATGTGGCGCGATCACCTGCTGCCTGCCGCTCCACAGAGGGGGAACCTATGTCGGCGCATTTTTTGCTTGCCGTCATCGTCTGTCTTGAATGAGATTGACTGACCAAGTCTCTCTTCCAGACGCATACACCCTCTCGTACACCATGTCGAGTGCTCTCTACCAGGCCGTCCCCAACGTCCTTTCGGGCCCCAACTACCTCGAGTGGGCCCAGGGGATGAAGTCGTACCTTATGGCCCAGGCAATGTGGCACGTTATCATAACGTCCCAGCCTGCCGCTGCCGTGGACGACCGCAAGGACTGGGACGCCAAGAACGTCCAGGCCATCGGTATCCTCCGTCTTTGCATCACAACGAGCATTCTCAGTGCCGTCGACACCAAGGACACCGCCGCGGCCATGTGGAAGCACTTCCAGGACAACTACGGGAAGCCCGGCATCCCGATCGTCTACCAGGACTTCCGCGCCGCCATTGCCCTCACTGTTCCTAGCGACTCGAACCCCGTCCCTGCGCTCGACAAGCTCGAGGCCCACTTCCAGCGCCTCGAGACCAACAAGTTCGACATCTCCGAACACGTCAAGGGCATGATGCTCATGTTGAAGCTCCCGCCCTCGATGGACTCGACCATCCAGGTCTACACCTCTGGCCTTACCGACACCGCCACTACCCCTGCGATCAAGTCGATCACCCTTGCTGGTGTCCGCCAGGCCGTCATCATGCACTGGGAGCAACGTCAAGGACGTCACGCACCGCGCAACAATGCAACGAAGATCAGCGCCGTTAAGTGCAAGGGTCCCGACCCTACCTTCCGTCAGCAGCAGCGTCCTCAGGGACAGCAGCAGCAACACCAGCCGCGCCCTCAGAGGCAGCAGCAAAACCAGTCCGGTGGACGCCCTCATGGTGCGCGCTCCAAGCGCGACGGCCGCGCTCAGCAGCAAGGTGCGCACCAACATGCGCACTTCGCTCACATCGCTGATGCGCCGACCACCATCACTCAGGGGCCCGACGGCCCAGTCGACCCGCGTGCTCTCATGCGCAAGCCCGTGCGCGCGAAGACCGGGAACAACAAGTACCCGGCGCTCACGCGTGCCATGGCCCTCGCCAACGAGCTCGGGGTTACGCCCACGTACGAGCGCATCCGCACTCTCGAGGGCATCCCCGAGAGCGCCCTACCATCCTCCTCTTTGTCGACAGCATCATCGACACCATTGCCCACGAGCACAATGTGCGCCCTCAGTCGGAGTGCATCTCCAACGATGAGTGGTGGGCACGCGTTCAGCACTGGCAGAACGGCGAGGATCGTCGAGGTCACGGACTCCGACGCCGAGGACTCCGAAACCGAGGTGCACGCCCCGCTCCCCAAGCGAACGCGCACTCTCAGGGAGCGCATCACGCTAACCCTCGAGGAGCGCCTCGCACCTCTGGACAACCCAACGGACGTCCCAACGGACGATCCGATGGAGAGCGAGTCCGACGACGAGTCGGACGGCGAGACCGCCATATCCCTCGGGATAACTGACGCTGAGAACGAGCTCAATGAGTTCTTCAACCGGACCATGTTAGTCCATTCTTCCTCTCACACCGAGTTGTATGCTGACTGCCTGCCTTTACGTGCAGCGAGTAGTGTCGCAGGTTCCTCTCGGAGTGTGGATGCCATGCACGTACCTGTAGCTACACCTGTACGATTAGCTACAGACGATAATATATGTACTCATCGCTCATCATATGCGAAGTGTGCGCGCTGCAAAGGCAAAGGAAGGCAAATTGAGCGGCAAGACTCGAACATGTGGATGCTCGACTCAGGAGCGTCCATGCACTTTATGTTCACTATGAACGACTTTGCCGACTTCTGCTACTATAAGGTCCATAAACCGCTCTATACAGCGGATGGCGTCACTTATATGACTGGTGAAGGAACGGTCTTCCTTCCATTAGATTCAGGGGAAACGATCAAGCTGACTAGTGTCGCTCTCGTCCCTAATCTAACCCACAAGCTTATCTCCATGGGAGCGTTACTCCGAGATGGAATGCAGGCGCGTGCATCAACCACCAGCATATCCTTCTTTCGAAGCAACAAGCTTGTAGTTGCGTTCGAACCACGCAATGTTGGTGATACAATCTATGTTACCTATTCGCAGCCTATATTGGCGCGAAACACTGTCACAGCCTCTGAAGCTGTAGACTATGATACTCTTCACCACTGCTTAGGCCACCCTTCGCGCGATGTGTTGAGACACGCTCGGAAACACACTGAAAAGTGTCCGCTCGTTGAGATCCCTCAGAAGGATTCAATCTGCCGAGGATGTGCGGAAGGCAAAATGCCTTCGCAACCCCATCCGCTCGATATTCGACGCGTATCCAAACCCTTTGAGCTAGTCCATACGGACCTTAAAGAATTCCCTGTCCACTCGTACCACAAATACAAGTATGAGATCCTGTATTATGATGATTTCACATCGTATGCATGGAGCATTGGTCTTCGTACCAAGGACGCTGCACTTCAAACTACCCGACAATGGCTTACATTTGTCGAGAACCAATATGGTGCGAAAGTGCAGAAGTGGAAATCTGACTCGGGAGGTGAACTGAAATCAGATGCCTTTACGAACATGCTCAAGGATCGAGGCATTGATATAATCCCTAGCGCACCGCACATTCATCAACAGAATGGCCGCGCAGAGCGAATTATTCGTATGCTCATGGATAAGGGGGAGGCTATGCGGCATGATGCCTGCATACCCCAATCCTGGTGGGAATTCTCATTCGGGCATGCAGCGCATGTGTACAATAGAACACCGATACGTCGCCTAGAATGGCGTACACCCTTCGAAGTTCTAAATGGCTCCAAGCCTGACATTAGTCACCTCCGTGTCTTCGGATGTGGAGCCTATGTCTTTATACCACCCGAAGTTCGAAAGAACAAACTATCGCCCAAATTGGAGCTGATGGTCTACCTCGGTGTCGGGGCTGGAGGCCATAACCACAAGTTTATGCGCTCACCAAACAATGTTGTCTTTACGGCTGCTCAAGCACTGTTTGATGAACATATGTTTCCGAAGTGTTCACACGAACCAAAGCGGCAGAGGCAAAACATTGCCCCTGAAGAGTTAGAACGAAGCAAACCTGCGAACCAGGTCCCCGCTCCTTCTATTCTCCCTGACGATAACGAGGAACCACGTCATCCTCCCAAAATCCTTCCTAAAAAGAACAAGGGCAAGGTGCGAGACGTCGCACCTGCACCGCCGGCTGAACCCCCTGTACAGCATGTATCACGCAGACAGTCGCCGCAGCGAGTGCCCAGCCCTGTGTTGCCGCAATCTCCTCCGGTTGAAAGGTCTCGGGCGAATTCCCCGCAACGACCTGTGAGAGAGCGGAAAATTCCAGTTCGCGATGGTAATGTCTACGGTGAATCACGGCACCCAGTAGACATTTTCAAAGATATTGAGAAACGGACGTCGTGGAAAAAGATGGTTGAAACACGCAGTGAATCGAGTCGCTCTCGACCCGCCACTGTACCACCATCTAGGGATGAGAGGCTTCCCGGGCCTAGCTCTTCCAAATCACTTCCATGTTCATGCGATAAGTCCGCTCAACGTCTTCCATCGAAATGGAACACGCCACGGGAACCTACCCCGTTAGTGTCATCTAGTGGTAGTGATGCTGAGGAAGAGCACGTCTCGGGCCCTGTACCACAACCCGAACCTGCAGAGACGCATGCTCATCCTCACTCAGGCACTCCTAGTGAACACGGTTCAGAGGCATCCTCAGAGGAAGACTCTGAGGACGATGACGAAACATCAGATGACGACGACGACGAGGAGTCATCTTAGGGTTATGGGACAATGCACAGTGGATAGACCCTAGGGTCGAAGTAGCCCCTAGACTAGGGTTACAATTCATCTATAACAGGTAACTATGCACAGGAAAACAATATATACAACGACATACAGATACTATCAACACGTCAGAGAATTTATTCAAGACCATTATATGGCCATCGGACTGCCAAAATAACGATGTTGGGTCATTGGTGCGCTATCCAGTGCCTGGGGTGCTATGCTGACGGACGGGTTGGTCTTCCTGGAAGGTCAAGTGCAGCAGAGTCATGGGTTGTATGTGCAGCTGCACAGCTGGACACCGCAGGTCACGAACGCAGTATTGGAGTGACAACAGCTTTTGAGAACAGCCGCATTGTGGTGCACGGTCCTCTAGGAGGACCATGGGAGACGGGCGCGGGCCATGTAGGAGTAGCCGCTGCAGGCGGAGCTGCTGCGCTGGACGGTCTTCCTGGAGGACCAGTTACAGTGTCTGATGGGGTCTGAATGCCCGACATGAGGTTAAGTCAAAATAATGAGACCTTTCAATTCATAGCAGGATGATACATGCGGACTACAAGATATGCAAGGGGACACGGTCTAACTGCGGACTAGGAATGCCAAGAAAGCGAACCGGTACACAGAAAACTAGAATGGGAAACAGGTTCCCTGCCGACACGAGATGCTCTCCTCATTAGTGATGCGCAGCGGCGCATCAAGACTCGTGGTGGCCACGGTACGGGCGTAAACACTACACCCAATAAGTCAGCCAACCAGTAAGAGCGGAACTTAGTAGAACACCACGTACGCGGAGAATGGCATAGTGGGAACCGCAAGGAATGAGAGCATTGCGAGAGTGGGAATGGGAGGGAGTGGCCCGACAGGAATTGGCCGCTGCGGAGGGAGCTAAGGTAATGTCAGAATCGCACAACAAAAAGACGTGAAAAGACGTACTCCGCTGGCAAGGCGGGCAGGACGGAGACGACGGAGGGCCTGCGGTACCACGTCATCGGGGTCGTAGAACAGCCCGTCGAATTTTGACTCGTCGGTGATAAATGCGGAGAGCTGGGACACTGGACGAGAGCCGCGTGAGGCAAGCGGGTCGTCCGTGCTGCCAACACATGTACTCGCGGACTCGACTGTGATGGTGAGGTCGTGGCCATCGCTCGAGGGGCATGGAAATGAAATGAAGTTGACTTCGGCATGAGTGGGCGAGGGGTGCGGAACCGTCTCCACTGGAATGGCACAGGCTGCTCGGATGGTGAGCATGCTCTCGGCTGAGCCCGTGTCGGAGTAAATCGAGGGAGGCGACGGGGAAAGAGGTCTGTCAGCCGAGCCAGCGTCGGGGTAAATCGAGGCAGGCGAAGGCGAGCACATTCTGTCGACCAAGCCAGTGTTGGGGTCGATTGGAAGAGGTGACGGGGAGCGCATTGTGTAAGTATAAGGGGTGGCGGGGTCAAAGGAACAGAGTCTGTCGCACTAAATACCTGTGGGCAAGAAGCACGGGAAAAGACGGGTAAAGCACTTACGTGAATTGCACGGCAACGAGGACGCAAAGAAGCTGAGAGACGAGCAGAATATCGTTAGACAATACGAACGTGCAGGCACGCGAGGAGCAGAAAAAGAAGACTTACTTTGAAAGGTTTAGGACTACGTTCTTCAGGAAACGCGGGGGTCCTCTGCTCGAGAAGCAAGGGGTGGGATGTTTGACAATGCTGCGAATGGAGGACGGAGGCGAATAGAAGTGCGACTGCCTCTCGGTTTAGAGAATGATCTGCCAAAAATTGTCAATATGAGGGAGTGGTTAGTCCAGTATCCACTGGCGCGCATTGTGCCCAGGATCTAAGTCCTGCATCAGCCGTGGATCCATAACTGCGATCGTGACGATCCGCGCTTGCTTGATGAGCGCGTTCCGTGTCGCCGTTCGGCCTGAAGGCCGATTGGCGACACGGCGGCGACACGGAACACGCTCATCAAGCAAGCTAGCGCGGATCGTCACGATCGCAGTCATGGATCTACGGCTGATGCAGGACTTTGATCCTGGGCACAATGCGCGCCAGTGAGAGAATGGCAAACGTACGTTAGATGCACTGGCGGTGAACTCAAACAACGCAAAACGAGGAGTGTTGGGTTACCGCCGGGACTCGTCGTGGAGGCGCGGTGCAGAGTGGTCTTCTAGGAGGACACCGTGCACAGACGGCCGGAAGGTATTGGGGTGGTGGTTTGTAGGCGAGAGTGAGTGCGTGATGAAAGCGATCCTCCTGGAAGGCCAGGCAGGCAGACGACCACAATGCGGGCCGGATGGTGCGCGCCACGAGTGGTCATGTACCTGGCGAAGAGCGCTCGGCGGGCCGGACAGCGTGCACATGGCATTGCGGCGTGTGGTCTTCCGGGAGGATCACCCCCTGGCGTGGTGGTACAGGCAGTTGCTGACATACCTTTACAGACAAACCGATCGGTCAATTTGGATGGGGCTCTTTGTAGTGTGGTCTTCCCGGAGGCTAACCTCGAGGTGACTGTCCCTGCCGGCAAGAGACATACAAACTGACACTTATAGAGATGCTCGACCTGTGGCGAGCCGTCACCACGGCATTAGTGGACACCGCGGTTCAATCGTGTAGCGCTGCCTGTCCGCCACAATGTCATGTTGACATCTCTACGCACGTGCAATCCTCAAGGCGTCCATGCGGGTGCACGTCGGACACCTCGTGGGGAGGTCGTGCGGTCTGGGCACCTTGTTGGGGCCACGTTGAAGCGGGGTATAAGTGAAGGTGAGTGCGCAATCCATTCTGACCCCATCCCCGCATCCTCTCTCCATCGCACCTGCTATGCCCGCGCTATCCAACGCCGCGCACTTTCTGAATCTTATTATAGAGAGCCCCGTCGTGTTTACATGGGCAGCCTTCCAGAATCTCACGGGGCTCACCGTTGTGCCCTTCAGCGCAGGGTGTACGGCTGCCGCCATCAACTTCCCCGAGGACAAGTATTCGCTCGGTCTTGCTTTTTTCAACGCGTACAAGACGCACGACACAGCCGACACTCGCGCTAAATTCCTCCAGTCGCGGTCCATTGACGAGCACAACGAGGGGAGGAAGGCGGTAAAGGCGTGGATCACCGGGTGTTGGAAAGAATGGGAGATCAGCGATGTTGTTGCGAAGGGCTTGAAGCAGGGTGGATATGACGGGTTCAACTTCCATCTCGACATCCAGGACGCTAAGGTGCGTTTGTTAATCTATTTGCAGCACGGTAAACTAATACATGGATTTAGTGGCAGGACTCGAAGGACGCGCAAATTCACTACGCTAACACCCACATCGCGCATGCCTTGTTCGGCCACGACGGCATCGAGCCCGCCCGCAAGCGCGTCAAGCCAATCATTCTTTCGTTCGTCACCGGCTTGGGAGTCGCGTCGTGGAAGACTCAAGGTCGCGCGTGGGTGTGTGCTCGGAATCGCGTAGAGGGCCTTCACGGAGGTTTGGTGGACGACTACACCGGTAAGGTCACAGAATAAATGCGGCGGGCAACACTGACATTGGACTCACAGCCTTGGAGAACGCAGAGAACATGACCGCGGTGGAGATTAGCAGGCTCATCAAGCGGATTACGGGTGTGATGGTGAAGGCGGGGAAGTTTGGCGACCCGGAGATGACGAAGGTCGTGGAGTTGTGGGAGGAGCGGCTTACCACGCTCCGCGCTGCTGCCGAGAAGGACAAGGCCGCCAACGCTAGTAAGTTGTAAGTTAATACTATGAATTGTACATAATCTTACGTGCACAGGAATCCCGACCGCTCTGCGCAATGCGTTGGCGGCCCTCGCCGACACTCCCACCATTCGCTTTGTCGTGGACGAGGTCGCCCACGCTCTTGTCGAGATGTCGGCCCAACCCGCCCAGGAGCAATTGCCGGAGGTGCTCGTGAGCCTTGACGATTGGGCGAGCGGCGTAGAAGACCTTCAAAACAAGACCCCCGACGAGCTGTGGGACATGCTCGGGCTGCCGATGAAAGTCTTGCCTGGGTTCAACACGATCGAGGACCCGAACGGCGTGGTGGACCCTTGGTCGGCGGAATGGAAGGACTTCGTGAAGAGTGGGCGGGGGGTAGCGTTTGGCCTGCGTTGGCATCAGTTGGTGGGGATGGTGAAGATAATGGGTCACATCATTGGAGGTTGTCCGCTTCTGCTGATGGACGAGGTGGGAGTGGGGAAGACCATGCAGATGGTGGGCTCGGTGGCGCTCTATCCGCTGTACCGCCAGTTCTGGCTGACGAACGGCCGTTTCCCGGGAGCGTTCGGTGCGTATTCTGATGAGTTCACATTGTGTGTCATCTAACGGTTGCCTTCAGCAAGCCAACGATGTACAAAAGGCGGTGGCAACTTGCCCGACCTGCCCCACGTTATTATCGTCCCGCCGCCCCTGTTCAGGCAGTGGCAGGACGAATTTCGGCGGTACGTGAAGCACGGGTGGCTTGATCTCATCCCGTATCAGGGGCAATGGGACTTCAACTTGCGAACTCTCGTCTGGAAAGAGATCAACACGCTCAAGCCTGGCCAGATGAGGTGCCAGAAGGTGATACTCGTCGCAGCGCCAGTAAGTGCATTATGTGGGTGCTAATGGTGTGAACTGACCATTTTCTCAGGCGGCCGAGCGTGACCTCGATTACGCGTATCACCTTCCGCTACCCATTCCCCCAACGCGGCCCCTCGAAGACGCGAGCGCGGACATTTCCTTGACACTTTTCGGACACGACTACGCGAGCGTCATCATTGACGAAGCAGCGAAGTGCCGCAACCTCAACCGGCAGTGGACGGCGGTCCACGCGACGGTCGAGAGAGCAGGATGTGGAATCGCCATGACCGCCACTCCGATCCACAACGGGCCCGCGGTATGATAAGTCTCCGTGAACGCAGCTCCACGTGTACAACTGACTTTGCCCATTCATTAGGATCTGTTTCACCTCGGTATGGCTCTCAACGTGCCGAACTGCGACGACTTGGAATGGCTCGCCGACATGAAGAAGGCCGTTGCCCGGGCGACTCGCAAGTCGAACGCTGAGTTTCGGAGGTTGCGAGACTCGAAAGACTTCGTCAAATCACTCATGAACGGCTCGCTCGACCTGGAGTTTAAACGTGAGCAGCTTCAGGAGATGGGGACATACGTGCGTTTCCTGCGCGACATCTTCAAAGGGTATATCATTCGGCGCACGATCGACTCCACGGACTGGCGAGGCGACCCCATCTCCGGCTTACGCAAATATTTCGAAAAACGGTTGCTACTCGCGGTACGTCCCGAAGAAAAAACTGCGCTCCAGAACACCGCATCGGACATCATGAACGAGCATGAAACATCTCGTGCGGCTGCGATGGTCGCACAGGCTGAAGGACATGTGAGTACCCACTCTCTCATCATGGATGTGGTGCTCCCGGAAGGCCATCAGTGGA
Organism: Ganoderma lingzhi; assembly: GCA_026283605.1. Classification (NCBI taxonomy): domain Eukaryota; kingdom Fungi; phylum Basidiomycota; class Agaricomycetes; order Polyporales; family Polyporaceae; genus Ganoderma; species Ganoderma lingzhi. The sequence goes on along the minus strand of JAPJYM010000029.1, from coordinate 46,245 downwards.
CGGGCCAAGCAGAATTACTTCTTACGAGAGCTCTGGCGGTTGAGGTGAGGGAGTGGCCCTCCTGGAAGACCACCGGTGCAGTGGTCGTGCGCGCATACGGCGCAGCAAGTCCGGGGCGTCGGGCTCAAGGCCCGTGGCGACCGGAAGGAGCAATCGTACATGGGTTCAACGGAAGACGTGGTCTTCCTGGAGGTCCGCTCACGCGGAAAGGGCGGTAGCGCCGAGACGTGTCTGAGTGCCAATCGCGGGGCTGGAGGACTGTGTGGGCAGCAAGTGGGCCGGCGCTCTAGCACGGTTTGCACTGTGCAGCAGGTGGTCTTCCTGGAGGGCCACTCGGGGGCGGCACGAGTGCTCTCGTGCTGGTGTTGTTCGTGGAGGACCACCGGCGTGGTCAGCTGACGGCTGGGACTTCTTACCAGCAAAGTGCGACCGATTGCTTTGCGCCTGCGGCCCTCGTAGAAGCCCAAGTCTTCATCGCGCGACTGACCGGCGAGTGCCCTTGTACGGTTGTGATGACGGTGCCCTGCAGCGGTAGACCTCCTGGAGGTCAATGTTCGAACTACTCTGGTCGGTCCGGGTACGATCGACCTCCTCGTCGTTCATGTCACTGTATTCTTCGTTTGCTGTCGTTGGCAGCGCGCGTATCACCCTCGCCCATTGACAACGGCGAGGAGTGACTCGTGTGTGTCTCCGGAATCAGGGGCGCTGCATGCGGGCCCCCTGCTCCGACGGTCTTCCAAGATGACTAAGTTGACCGTGACTCGTGAACGGGCAATTGGAATCTTTGGTCGTTCGTAATCCCGTTGCAACGCTGATGTTATCCCCTGCAGGCATTCTACGGCCAGTTCCGTCGGACACACACGCACTACCTCCTCCGAGAACAGCCGACATGGGTGCCGTCATCGCGTGAAGAGTGGGAGTCCAAGAAATCAAGTAAGTTGGATGCGCTTGTGCAACTCCTGCTGTACCACCTCGAAGAGGACAACCGTGCCCCCCTCGTGCGCGACGAGCAGTACCCCAATGAGAACGTGTTTATCCCCGACCCTACGTTCCAGCCCAGGCCGCGGGATCCCAAGTCGCCGAACGACTGCATGGTCGTGTACTCGGCCTTCCCGTCCAACAACCTCCTTCTCACGACAGTGCGTTTGTCTCATGTGTTGTGGTTTCGGCTGATTTAGTTGTGTTAGGTTCTTGGCTACTACTGTATTGATTGCCTTGAGGTGAATGGTTTGAAGTCGGGCAACGTTCGGCAGGACACCATGGATCGGTTCCGCCGCTCAACCGGAGACGATCCGCGCGTCCTGCTCCTCTCGAACGTGGGTATGGCCGGTATCAATCTCCCCGAGGCCAACATTTTGATCGCGCTTGTAAGTGCTTAATATAACTGATGCGGAATCGCTAATAACCTGAGCGACAGGATCAAATGTGGTCCCACCAAGATTTGACCCAGTTGATCGGGCGCGTTTGGCGGCTGCCCCAAGAGAAGGATGTGTTTGTTTACATTCATGTCCTCAACGATACGACAGACATGTTCCTCAGTGTCTTGTCGTTCACGAAGTCACAGCTGCTCTCCGCGTTCACGCAAGCAACGAAGGATCAACGTAAGTGTATCACACCTCAATGGTCTCTCATACTCACGGCTTAATAGAACACTTATTTCAACATCTTCTCCCGCTGTCACTGCGCGACATTCGTGAGAATGATGACGACGACGACAACGACGATGACAACGACGACGACGATCCGGTCGAGGAGGAAGGAGACGGCGCCCATCCTCCACCACCGCGGCCCGTCAACAAGGCTCGTGCAGCACGTGAGAAGAAACCGCCTGCTAAACGGACAACAAAAGTGCTGCGCGAAGGCCCAGCCGCAGCAGCCAAGGCTGCAACGAAGAAGGCTGCTGCTGCGAAGACAAAGTCAGCGGCGCGTGTGACGAAGAAGCGCATGTCGGCCAAGGTGAGTATCTGTTCCACGGTTGCTGGTCCTTTAACTTACGCGCGGCACAGGGAGGCACAGAGCCGGAACTCCCACAGGCGTCGACGTCGGGAGCCGCATCATCGATGTCGACGAAGGCAACACCGGAGACTGCGCCCACGCCCACTCGGCCGACCCAAGCGCCTCCATCCACACGTCGCACTGGCTCAGAGATGGAGACGGCGCCCGAGGAGCAAACCGGGGCCCCTCCTCTGGCATGCACCCTGCGCAGCGATCGCCGCTCCTCCGACGTCGAAATGCGGGACTCTGAGGGCGTCACACACGCCCTTCAACACGCTGCCCTCTCTGCCCACGCCAATGTCTCTCCTGTGCCTCCACCCTCGCCCGCTGCGCCCTCGCCCGCTGCGCCCTCGCCCGCTGCGCCCTCACCCGCTGCGCCCTCGCCCGTTGGGCCTACGCCCGCTGCGATTACGCCCGCTGCGTCTACGCCCGCTGCGTCTATGCCCGCTGCGTCTACGCCCGCTGCGTCTACGCCCGCTGCGCCCTCGCCCGCTGCACCCTCGCCTGCTGTGCCCTCGCCCGCTGCGCCGTCGCCCACTCTGCCCAAGGCCGCTGCACCGAAGAGCGCCCTCACTCAATGTGGTCCGTCCCCTGCGTCCGTGCCGGCACCCTCACGCGACATGACGGCTCCCGAAAAGGCCTGTTTGCCAGCCGCCATAAGTGTACCCCAACAGGGAACGGCCGCACCGCAACCACAGTTCCAAGTCGGTTCCTCGGGGTCCACATTGTCCTCCCAGCCCGCCCACGTCCCCGACAACTTGTCGCAACCCCTCTGGAAGCAAATTGGACCGCAGGCGATGCTTGACGAGTTGCATGTCGGCCTAGACGTGATGAACGCCCAGAGGCGGGGTGAGACGCTCACAGATGAGCAGCGTGTCCAACTCGAGACGTTCAGACGTCACGCCGCACAACACCGCGAACGCTCCAACGTCGAGGAAATGTTCATTGAGCCGCCGGAGCTCATCGTGCAGCCTCGCCGGTCCGCACGGGTCGCAAGCGTAAGCATGAGCGTGGTGTGACCCAATAAACACTCAACATTTTTATTCCTTAGCGTCCCTCACCTGCAGCAACCACTCCACCCCCCGACGCCGCGCGAGCCGCACCACGGGGACGTGGTCGCGGTCGCGGAGCGAATCGCCCCACTGCGAGCCCGGGGCCGCGCACGGCGAGCACCAGCTCGACATCCACGAATCCGACAGCTGGTCGCGGCGGAGGCAACCGTCGTGGCAGACGCAAGTACAAGTCGAGGGCGATCGTGGACTCTGACGACGACGCGGCGAGCAATGGGGACGCGGACGACAACCCTGATATTGAGGGCGACGACGGCCTGCAGGTTGAGATCCCTGAGTTCCCTGCACCCTCTCCTTCGAACTCCTCGCTGCTGTCAGAGGCACCAGAGGACCGCTCGATGGCCCACGCCACTGAGCACGTCGACACACCGCCACCCATGCCGGAACATGCCCGGTCCCCACCCACGAGCCCTCCAATTACCAAACGTCAGCGCACATCAGCGTTTTTGGACGACTTGCAGGCCAACGGGCCACGATCGGCAGATGACGTTGGCCGCAAGCGGGGCTGACCGAGCACGGCCAAGTTCTCGCTATGTACGTATCAGAACTTTCGTTCTTTGCATTCCCCCTCTCGCATGCTTCTCCATCATTGCACTTTGCTATCGGTAGTTCTCTGCGCTTCAACGTGCAGGCCCTTGTAGTCTCCCATCCGCGCTTCAACGCGCGCGCTGGTTTTGTATAACAACTCCCGCATATTATGTACAATACATTGTCCCGTTTTCATTTTCACTTATCACTCTCACTCTCCTCCACGAGACCATCCCCTACCCGGACCTGACGTTATACTTAGCTTGGATAGTAGGCTTCCTGGAGGTACGCACGGTCTGGCAGGCACGCTGCCGTCTCCAGGAATCCCTGTCTCGCCCCCCGTATACAGTATGTGGCCTGGGCTATGTTTGGTAGTCATTATCGTCGGTGCTATGCGTGTGCACCTGGGCCTCCTAGAGGACCACCGGAGGAGGCTGGCGATACCCTGCCCTGCGAAACCGATCATACAGGGGCCTTCCTAGAATACTGCCCATGATGGTGTCCCGCATACCGCCCATTCCCCCCTTCGCAAATGGTCTTCCTGGAGGGCCATATGTGCTGGCGTGGATTCCGCTCCGGCGGCAATTTCTTTTCCACCGTTGCCTTCACCACTGTACGTCCTGGAGGTCCATTTCTCCGACACGCCGATGCCATGCTGGCTGTTGTGCAATAATTGCGCAGGTTTGCTGCCGTACGTGGTCTTCCACGAGGTCTATGTTTCTCTCTTTCCGTTGGCTCCGTGCCCCAATTCAGATAAATCCGCTCGAGGCCCCACCGATTGCATCACCGCCCTGTTTGCTGGTGGGGTAAATGGTTGGATCATGAGTTCCAGTCAGGCCTGCGGGCAGTGCTCCCTGGGAGCCTGTTACGAGTTCGGAAATGTGGTGAACCTCCCTGTCTGCCAGTGACGCTCGAGGAAGGCCAGTTTGCCCCTTCTGTCTGCTGTGTGTTCTGCGGTTCACACATTATCACAGGCCCTGCTAGGTGTGGCCTGCCTGTGAGATCCTTTTAATACGCGGCACTGTTCACCAAAGTCAACGACCGTTTCCCTCAACACTGCTTCATCCTCTCGCTCACAATGCCTCCTTTCCCTGACCAATATCTCAATCCCGAGACCCTGTCTCTCGAGGAGTTCGTCGCTGTAGCCAGAAAGATTGGTGATGAAGATGACGAGGAAGGCTTTGTCAACTTCGTGCTCGCGGGTCGCTGCAATACGAGCTTAGACGACTTAGACCCCCCCACTCTGGAACCCACTCGAATTTTTGTCAACCCTCGGCTCAATCTTGCTGCCCCAGAGAATTACACCGTTCACGGCGACTTCGACTCCATCATCGGGCTTACCCGCCTCCTGCCGTTCACCAAAGGAATTTCCTGGCAATGTTACCCCCAGTTCGCCGACACTCTCACTACCGATGTCCATATCAAAGTGCCGATTGAACGTGGGGTTAGTAGTTGTCTTTTCACAGGTGTACCCGTATATTCTAAATCCTGTTGAATACAGACCGGGACCCTTCAAGTTCCCCTTCATAAAATTCCCAACTACATGTGTCTCAAATTCGACATTCGTCACCAGGGTCGACTTTTTTTCCCCAGACGTTACGAGCCCCATGTCCCTCCTACGCTTCCGGAAGACTTCTGTACGGCTGTCTACGAGCGTGCCATCCTATCTATATAATCCCAGCCCTAAGGGCCTTAGGGCTGGGGTTTTGTTGGCGCCAGGCTGATTCTGGGACCGTTTCCTTAACAACTGGTTGGCGCAAGGCACTTTTCCGGTAGCTAGGAACCTATCTATATAATCCTGTCCTTAAGGGCCTTAAGGACAGGGTTTGGTTGGCGCAAGGCTGATTCTGGGACCGTTTCTTTAACAACTGGTTGGCGCAAGGCACTTTTCCAGTAGCTAGGAACCTACTCTATTCAGTTCCAAAATTTTTACGCTGTCACATGCCTTCGTTGTACCACAACGGCCCTTACGCCAATATTTTAGCTCTGTTTTAGGGGTATCCATTGGCGCAAGGCTGGTTGTGGTACATTCTACTCACTAACTGGCTGGCGCAAGGCACTTTATAGGTGCTTAAGAACTGTCTGCATTCAGTTCCAAAGTTTTTATGTCATCACCTATCTTCGTTGTGGTGCTAGGGGCCAGATACCTGGTTTTTTGCCTTGTTTTTCAGTGTATCCGTTGGTGCAAGGCTGGTTGTGGCACTGTCTCTTTACTAACTGGCTGGCGCAAGGCACTTTCTGAATAGCCAAAGACCTACTCTATTCAGTTCTCAAAGTTTTATGCCGTCACATGGCTTGGTTGTTCTGCAATCAGCCTTGCGCCAATATTTTGCCTCAGTTTTATGAAGTTGGCATTGGCGCAAGGCTGTCTGTGGCCCATTGTGCTTACTAACTGGCTGGCGCAAGGCACTTTCTAGATGTGTCAGAACCCTCCACATTCAGTCCAAAAGGTTTCACATCCATAGCATTGCTCGTTGTAGCACTAGAGGCCTTAGACTGTCTAACTGCTCTAAAATGCACCTCCAGGTGGTACTACAAAGTTACCTGTGTCTGAATATGGCTTTGCTTATATAATGTATTGTAAACTTTGGCAAAGTGTAATTACTATATAAGCATTTGTAAAATACACAACAATTGGTGGTGGTTTTCTACCACCTGTTACACCTATATAGCTTATGTAACTGTAGCTGGTCTATTAGTGATTCATATTTTTGCCTTTGTAGAATAGATTTATGTTCCATTTATAGCTACACAGTACTATTAGCATTAGTACTTAGTCCGCATTTTTGCCTATTTACAAATGTTCAAGTTTGCATTATATAAGTAGAATCCTGTAACAGTTACAGGATTAGATTATGTAAGCAGAATCCTGCAACTGTTACAGGATTGCAATTATATAAGCAGAATCCTGTAACTGTTACAGGATCCTACTTATGTAAGGAGAATCCTGTAACTGTTACAGGATTGGATTATGTGATCTTAGTTGGACTATCATTATAACAAATGCTTTCCTAGTGGAGACTAACCATTGCCAAGTCTAAGTCACATGACTATAATCCTGTAACAGTGACAGGAATTGATTATGTAACTATAATTTTGTAGACAGTGGCTTGCATTTTGGAACCATTGTGGACAGCCTATATAGGTCTATGACTAATTAACCTACTAGGAATGCACATTTTGATTCTATAGATAGTCTGGACTGATATACCTACTGCATATGAGTCCAATATACTATATACAGTACTGTATAATTCGCATTTTTAGCCATTAACAATTTCTAAGTCTGGATCATATGACTACAATCCTGTAACTGTTACAGAATAGGGATTATGTAAGCAGAATCCTGCAACAGTTACAGGATTGGGATTATGTAACTGGGATCCTGTAACTGTTACAAGATTGGATTATGTAACTGGAATCCTGTAACAGTTACAGGATCCTACTTATGTAAGGAGAATCTTGTAACTGTTACAGGATTTCAATTATGTAAGTAGGATCCTGTAACTGTTACAAGATTAGATTATGTAAGTAGAATCTTGTAACTGTTACAGGATTGGGATTATGTAACTGGAATCCTGTAACAGTTACAGGATCCTACTTATGTAAGGAGAATCTTGTAACTGTTACAGGATTTCAATTATGTAAGTAGGATCCTGTAACAGTTACAGGATTGGGTTGTGTAATTTTAGCTGGACTATTATTATGACAGATGCTTTCCAAGAAGGAACTACCAAGTCTAAGTCATATGACTACAATCCTGTAACAGTTACAGGATAAGATTATGTAAGGAGAATCCTGTAACTGTTACAAGATTGGGATCATGTGATATTAGCTGGACTATTATTATGATATTAGCTTTCCTAGAAGGGACTGATAGATTGATATATTGATTCCCACCCTCTCTTGAACCTGAACCACCACCATCTATCTGCTCCACCCTTTACTCTATTTTCTATCCATCAGCATGGCTCCTACTACTTCCAGTGGTCCTTCTAAGCAGTGCCAGTTCTGTAGCAGTAACTATACTGGTGCTGCCTCTCATCACTATAGGACTTGCTCACTGTTTATCTGGAACATTCCCCACCTCTATTCTGAGAAATTAGGTCCTATGATTCCTATTACTAGGAACTCTGATGGTGACATTATCTGCAAGTGTGTCTCTGAAGAGTTGGGTGTCTGTACCCAGGTTTCAAGCAGCAAGTCAGCTCTTGAGAAGCATTTGAGCAAAGTTAAGCCTATTTACTGGGTGGTGAGTAATACTAGCAAAACATATATATCTCTATGCTTACATTCTTTGTAGTCACCAACTGAGCTGGCTGCTCAACAACAGGGTCTTCTGGCTGACCAAATGGCTATTGACCCTGAGCCTCTGCAGAACCCTTCTTCTGAACCAGTATGTGTACCCACTTTTAATTCCAGTGTTCAGTATATACTAATGTCATATTAGATGAACATTCCTCAGTCCACTCCACCTCCAGCTCCTGAGGCTCAAGAGCAGGCTCCTCCAAGCCCTGGCCTCAGCTATGCTAGTGACCCAGTTGATGCTATGGATATTGCTTCTGTGGACAACCAAATGCAACCTGGGCCTACTATTCCTGAAGTGAGTTTTACAATTGTGTTCTGTACATTTAGCTAGTGCTCAATATGTTTTGATAGCTTTATGATGTTGAAAATGGGACATTGGCCCAATGGGGTCTGTCTATCAACCGTCGTCTCCAGGCCCTGGTTTGCATGACCTGCCATGTCATCATTCCATGGAGGGCCGTGGTAGGCCATATGCTCTATGCCCACAAGCCTGCTCACATCCAAGTAGACAAGGACCATCTGGAGACCATCAGCATTCAGGAGCATCTAGTTGCCAACTGGCCAGTAGCTCCTCTTGGCATCCCTCCCTCTTTTGCAGGTCTCGAGCTTCACAAAGGCTACCTGTGCCCTTTACCCAACTGCCAGTATATGGGCTCAAAAGTGAAACAGGTCTGTCAACATGGTACAAATGACCACAAAGAAAACATTTGGAACCTTCAGCTTGAGCAACGATGGATGCAGCGCTTCTCTCAACACCCCCATGCTAAAACTTGGTTTCCAGTTCACCCAGTCGATGCTGCCTCTTTCACCCCTCCCTCTACCTACCTTGTCAACCTTCGACAACAGCTAAATGAGCGACCAGTACTACTACTTGATCAAGTTGATGTCCGGCACATCAATCCCTGGCTTATCACCACTGGCTGGCAAGAGTATGCTGACCTCTATCCCTTCTATGTTCAACCACAGCTGCTTGACATCCCTCAAGATAACCAGCATACTGAGGACTTCCACTTGGTTAAAGCCTTTGTCTATCGGTACTTGGAGGGTCCGTATGATGAGCTGGGACATACTTCAGAGCTTTGCCGTCAGATTCTCCATACAGACAGTATGACTGGGTAAGTAAAGTCTTAAACTATTATTGTGACTACTTTGGCTAATGTTGGTTATACTAGTGAACTAAACCACACCCCTTTCCACAAGCACCAGGATCGGTCTTCCTTTGTCAACTGCCAGCGTCTTCTCACCCAGCTTGTTCTCTTTTTGCTTCGCACCTTCGACTCTCCCCTCTATCCCATTCCCTCTATCGGAGCGTATCACCCCTCTGCTTACTGCTCTCAAGACTGCATTCCTTAATGCCAACCCTGTAGTGGGGCGGGTTGAGGGTGTGGCTGATGATGGTGAGGCTGAGGTGGAGGCCATCCAAGCCATCTTCAAAGCCCTCCATGCTTTGCTTTTTGCATTGTGGACTCAGGCCTGGGTTCCGTCACCATACCAGGTTAATGGAGCAACAAAGGAAAATCCCATTCCTGATCCTACTATCCGCTTCATTATCTGCACTCAGGCTAAGCATGATGGGTCGATCAAGGATCCTCAGAATGTCACTGGAGTTATTGCAAAGCTTGTCTACTGTATGGTGAGTGTTTTGTGTACTGTCAACAATTTTATATACTGGCTAATCAACTATAATACAATAGCGGCTTGTGTTTCTGGAGGAGTGCTCAGACCGTCAGGTCCAGCATCCAGGCACCATGACTATTGCGTCCGCTGCCCGGGACCTCCGTTGCTGGTTCACAGAAGGCTCAGAGTCAACATTCCACACTCTCCGCAGTCTGCAGCACCGTGCATCCAGCATTGTAATGTCGACTCAAAGCGAGCCCAACATGGCATGGAAGCACGACTCGGAGTTTAGAACTCTGATCTTTAAAGGTTATGAGATCAACTTGGACAAGCTGGCCACTCTAGCTGCTACTTTGGAGGACTTCTCTCGCACTCGGCTCACTGGCACTCTCCTCCATGACCATCCCTTCTTTATCGACATTCCTCAGCTTACCGACGACATGGGCAACACCACTCCCGGATACTCCATGTTTACAGACCGCATCAATGAGGCTATGCTTGGTCCAGTCGACCAGCTAGCTCAGCACATCATTGACACTCCTGCCCTCCGCTCTCAGTACATCATCGATGTCAGAGATGGCCAAATCCAGTGGAATGCCATTGCACTCGGCACCTGGCTTTCAGCCTATGCAGAGCTGGACCTCCTTTGTCTTATTCAGGCAGAAATGAACTGTGGTGCCCCTGGACGAACAACAGAGCTGACAGCCATGTCTCGCTCCAACACTCCCTATGGCATGCTTCGTGCCCTCCGTATCATTGATGGCCACATAGTTCTGATGCGGACATACCACAAGATGCGTGCTGCCCAGGGCCATGATCGGGTCATCCCCCACTCCCTCAATGCTGCTTTTGCAGCATTAATGATCTACAAGGAGGCCATCTGCCGTCCATTTGCCCAGCTCTGTGTCAGTGTCCTCTATCCTGGCAACACCTACATCAAGTCCCTCTACCAGGATTTCCTTTTTGTCAACATCACCAAGCCATTCACTGGTGATGACATTACCAGTGCAATGCGCAAGTGGACGGAGGAGGGTTTGGGCTATGGCTTGGGTGTTCGGGACTGGAGACAGGTCTCTACTCCACTTCGGCGTCGGCATGCGGGTATGCAGGAGATGTGGCTCGAGGATCAAGATACAGTGGATGCTGCTCAGGCTGGCCACTCCCACTACGTCGACTGGATGCGCTATGGAGTCACAGAGCGCTCGAGCTCTGGGCTAGCTGAAGACTTTATTGGTCCTTTTTTGGAAACATCAACCAAGTGGCATTCAGCTTTGAAGCTTGTTCCAGGTATGTGTAACTGTTTTGAAGTAGAACAGTGTGTTTCTAACTTGTATTGTAGGTGGAAAGTTGCTTTCTCTTGACTCAGCATCCCACCACAACTTCCAACCCACTGCTCGACGAGCTCAGCCTACAGCCAGTGTTGCTGAAGTTGATGTGGAGGCTATCGCAGATGCAGTAATGGCCCGAGTAGAAGCAAAACTGGACACTCTGAAGGACACTGTTATGGCCAACAATCAAACTCTATTGGACCAAATCAAAGCTATGTTTGGTCAACAGGCTCCTTTATACGCTGCAGCTCCTCTACCTCCACCAGCACTAGCAATTGTGCCTGAACCAGTACCAGAGTCAGTGTTTGAAGTGGTTGAAGGTATGCATGTTTAGATTAGCATTTTAAATGTATAAGCACTGTGTTAACTCTACTTGTTATCAGATCTTGGCGAGGTCAACTTTGAGCCACCACCAGTTGATATTCCACCCCCTTCAGCCCCTATACCTGCACCTGCACCTTCTACACTATCCACCAGTTCAGTGTCTCCTCTACCCTCCTCAAATGATGCCCTGCAAGCCCTTCGTCGAGTCCTCCGTAAACCAGATGCTGGCTGGTCAAGTGATGGTCAAGAACAGGCTGTTATAGCTTGTCTTCAGTGGGCCCATGACTTGATTGTTATTCTGCCTACTGGCTCTGGCAAGAGTGCTATTGTGGCCACTGCTGCAGCGATGGAACAGAACAAGATTACGGCCATTCTCTGTCCACTTCGGTCTCTCCTTTCTGACTGGGAACGTCGCCTGAACACCATGAATATTCAGTATGAGGTCTTTGATAGCAAGTCTCCTAAAATCACTGGCCAGGCTCCCATCATTTTAGTCTCCCTCGACTCTACCGTTCGTTCGTACTGGCACCAGGCTGTGGCATCCCTTCGCTCCCATATCACCCTCAACCGCTATGTCATTGATGAAGCCCACCTCATTCTGACAGAGGCTTCCTACCGGGATGTAATGCACCATGTCAAAGAGCTTCGAAACCACCCTGTCCAAATGGTCCTCCTTTCTGCCACCATTGCTCCCAGCTCTATTGTCGACATTCGTGAACAGGCCAACCTTGCTAAAGGCACTGACACACTTGTCATCCGTGCATCATCCAACCGGCCAGAACTGTACTTCCAGCCACCTCAGCCATACTCGGACTTCTCTACGGTATGTGATTCATAGTTGATTACTTTTCTAAGCTGTGGCTCTAATGCAAACTATATACAGGCACTACCATCTATTGTCAAGTTTATCCAGGGCAAGCTGAAAGGCTTTACCTCCCATCCCCACCGTCGAGCCCTTGTGTTTGTGCAGCGCATTGAGCATGGGCACCGTGTTGCTGGAGAGCTTTCCTGCGACTTCTACCGAGGCAGTACCGACAAGGACCTCAATGACCAGGAGTGGGATGCTATGGTCAACCGCTGGCTTAATGGACAGTACAAGGTCATGGTTGCCACTGATGCCTTTGGACCAGGCAACGACTACCCCCATGTCCAACACATCTTCTTTGTTGCATCTCCTCGTGGCATTGTCGACTTCCTCCAAATGGCTGGTCGTGGTGGTCGCAGCGGTCAGGTGGCTAGCATCTACACATTCCCACTCAACGACACTCTACCTTTTGTGTCCAACCCAGCCGTTGCTAAACACCTGGGCCATGGGGAGTTGGCTCCACTGTTCAAGAAGCCTACTTTCCGTTGTTGGCGTGCAGTGTTTTGCCAGTTTCTTGATGGAGTTGTTCAACCATGCAATGCCTACTCATACAACTGGCTCTGTCCTGCCTGCCAAGTGGTCGAAGGCCCCAACTGGTCACAGCCGTTTACCTGGACAGGTCCCAACAACTCTATCATCACTCCAGCTCTTCCCTGTCCAATGCTTATCACCGAAGAACGAGTTACTTCACCACTCCTTGCACCCAAGCGCCGTGGCCGTGCACCTTCTATGCTCAGTCTTGTAGCATCGACATCAGCCATACCACTGTCCATTCCCCCTCGTACCCCAGGTGTTGCATTTGCTGCACCTGTCCAAAAGGCGAAGAAGTACCGGGAGACCACGGATGCGAAGGACCAGTACTGGGTGGACATGATGAAGAAGGCCATCCAAGTGTTTGAAGGTCGATGCTCAGTATGTCAAGTGATGCATCCAGATGAACAGGCAACCCGGCACCCAAAGTCGATCTTCAACTGTACTCGGATGCAACATCTGTTCCAGCTAACAGTAAACTCCTCAATTCGGACTATGGCATATGTGGACTGGAGGAACAAGGTTATCCACTATCCGACTGGATCTGCACACTGCTACAAGTGCCATCTACCATTCCTGAATGACCGGGTGCATGGGGCGAAGGTTGGTGGAAACCAGGGGTGCAAATTGGAGCACGATGACATGGTTGCACCGCTGGTATGGTCAGTGTACTTGTGGGATGAGAGCCGGGAGGAGTTGAAGGCAGAGTTTGGACAGAACTGGGTGAATGATGTGGAGTATGGGCAGTGGGTTGTGTTGAAGGATAAAGTGTGGGTGGATGGGGAACAGGTGATAAGCAAGGTTACTAATATGTGTCGAGTGTTTGTATGGGCAGCTAAGTTGGTAGAGGGTAAACTTAGGCAGTAGATGTGTAAAAGTAGTAGTAGTAGATGAGTAAAGTTGGAGTTGGTTGAAGTGAAGTAGTGTGTGTAAACAGCTATAAGTATTTGGCTTAACTGTTAAGTTTAAGTGGAGTAGAGTGGGTAAGCTATACTGTTATAGGCTATTAGGTTGTTAGGCTTGAGTGTTAAGTGTAAGTAAGTGTAGTGCGGTGTTGAATAGGCTTAAGCTATGTTAAACAGTGTTAGGTTGAACAGTAGGTTAAGTTTAAGTGTGTTAGGTTGAAAGAAAGGGTAGAGTACAGGAAAGGAGTGTGTCACTTAGGGTTATGGGAACATCTCGGCCGTCTATCCCTAGGGATGAACTAAACCCTACCCTAGGGCTTAACCCTACGGCGCAGCACTAAGCGTTCGGCTAAACGACGCTAAGCGACCGGCTAACCGCTAAGCTGGCAGGCCCAGCGAGTAAGCACCAACGGAGTATAACGGCGGGAGTAAGTAACGCGCTAAGTAAGTAAGGATGTCGATATTTACAACGAATAAGCCGAGTTATAAGGCTGCTTAGAAGCAGCGATACACTAAGAACGAGTAAGGAGCTTAAGATGAGGGTAATGGAGGAGAGCAGGGGCCAGCACCGGGGCATCCGTCCTGGACGGACAGCTGAGTGCGGTGGCCCCATGCAGTGTTAAAAACGAAGCAGAGTTGTAAAGTGGCTTATACGGAGGGATATGGGGAGTAAGAAAGAATAAGAAGATAATAAAGTGAATGACATAATAGAGAGCAGGGGCCAGCACCGGGGCATCTGTCCTGGAAGGCGACGTACGCTCGCTCCAAGTTGGCCAAGTACGTATACGTACGGCACTCGCCCCACGACGCCCGCGGAGGATGTATGTAGATGTCCGAGTGAGCGGATGTTCTGAATACTTATAGAGCCCGCGCACGGCACCAGCTCCCGCTCAGCAGGCCATAGATGATAGGCCGCGCGAAAACAAAAACACGAAGCCTCCCGCGCGCCGGACGTGCGTTCTTGTACAAGAAGGGCGGCCGTGCGCACCACCACCTCTCCCCACACGAGGCTGGCTGCCACGGCCTCACGGCCGGCGCGCACCCGACTGGCCCCCCCGGCGCCGTCCAAGCGTTCGCGTCCGCCTGTGAATGCGAATCCGGGTAGGCCAAGGCCGACGGCGACGTACTTGGCTCGCAACGAACGGCATACGGCACCCCGACCCCGACCCCGACCCCGGCTCGCGGCGCGGCGCGGCGCGGGGGCCCTGTGTGCCCATAAATAACACCCCTCCTGATCCCTTCCCGCTCGCGGAGGAAGGCGAGCTTCCCGTTCGAGGGCGTTCATGCGTCATGCGGGCTCCTGACGTCGGACGCACTGGTACGTGCGCTCGCGCCCCCGTGCGTCGCCTGTCTGGGTTGCGTTTGTACATATGTTTGCCCAGCACGGCGGCGCGGACAGGACCGCGCGGGGGGTGGGGGGTGGGGGTCCCCCAGGGGCCAGAGGGCGGCGGGAGCTTGTGACGGTGACGGTGCGGGTGGACAGGCTCGTGATTGCGCAAGACGAAAGCTGAAGCTGAAGCTGCCCGGGAGCTTCCGCCCGCGCGGGACGCGGCGTACCGGTCGAGAGAACCGAGAGTCGAGAGTCGAGAATCGAGGGAGGGACGGGCGACGGAGAGAGGCAGGCCGCCGAGGCCCGCGCCCGCGCTCGCACTTGCAAGGAGAGTTCGGGGGGAAGAGGGCTCTGGTGACGTCGACGTCGACGTTCATGCCGGTGTTTGCGAAGTGAAACCTACGAGGAGATGGCGCGAGGGAACCAGCAGCACGGTAACTTACGGCCAAGAAAAGAAGGTGGACCTCTGCGGACGCCAGCCATTGCCAACTACAGCTCGAATGGGCAGTGAACAGCGGAAAGCGGAGAGCGGAGAGCGGGCGGTGGGGAGCGGGGCTTGTACAGCTTGAGCGTGCTCGAAATAGGAATAGGTTGCAGTGAGCGCATGGCCGCGGACATGCGTCCTAGACCTCAGGCCTCAGACCCCAGACCCCGACGCCCGAGGGGGGGGAGTGACCGTGACGGCGAGCCGCGAGCAGCGAGCTCTCAGCGCAGCGGAGAAGACGAACGGAAGCAGAACGCGCGGGGGGGCGATGATGAAAATTGGAAGTGCGAAAGCGCAGGTGAGGGACGACATATGAACGCCGCTAGAGCTCTTCCTGTGGGTTTGAGAAGCCGCGCGTCGTTCAGACGTTCACGCACTGGCGGACAGGCTTGGGCTTATGAACCTGGGACTGAGTACTCGGAGTCGCGGTGGAATGGCGGAGTCCGACTCCGTGGGGAGGAGGTGGGAGGACGGATGGGGGGAGGGCGTGCGGGGAAAGAAGGCGATTTAGACTTAGAGCTGCGCGGGTTGTCAGTTAGACTTGGGGGCACTGGAGCACAGGAGTCGAGGGCACACCTGAGAGCACGCTTTCATGACCGCGGCTATACCAACGTACTCCGAGTCGGCGGCCTGAGTAAAGGCCGATAGGTAGCTTCTCCGCGCTGTAGGTCGCCCTGCCGAGCGCAAGAAGGCGGGGACAAGGTACACGTACATTGCAGCGAAGTTGAGTCAAAGTGCGCTCGGAGGGAGGAGGTGGTTGACTCGGAGTTGGAAGAGGAAAGAGATGCAGGCGCTGAGCGGCACGTGGGGCAGATTGGATGCCCGATCGCCGTTCGCAACCGCGGTGGGTGGGAGGAGGGCAACGGCGTTGGAGTCTTCACGGTCGTTCTCAGTTGCAAGCGTGCAGCCTCGCGTATCTCAGACTCCAGCTCTCAGCTTTTTAGCCTATTTGCTTCTTCACGGGCCCGTCACGCCGGCGACCCAATCCATACCCATACCCATACCCCTACCCAGTGGCAGCGCACCGTCCGTCAGCCGCAGGCTAAGGCTTGAGTTGCCGAGATGAATTCGAACTTGGGGCCAACCCTCGCTCTCCCCCCGCCCCCCGTCGCCGTCGCCTCGCTCAAGCCTCTCCCGCGGATTCCGCACTTTGTGTTCATCGCCCGCGCCCATCGCCCCCCTCACCCTCGCCCCAGGCCTTCGCTGGCGGACGCGTGGCGCCGCGCCATGCAGTCGTATTTCCCCGCCGGCGGGCGGCTGGGCCCCGGGGAAGCGTACATTACGGTACGCGAATTCGAAGGCTCGCTCGAGGAGCTGGACCCGGCGGAGGTGCGGAACGACTGCATCGTGTCCCCGGCGAACTCGTTCGGGATCATGGACGGCGGGTGAGTGCGCACGTTCGCGAGTCGGTCGTCGGTCGTCGGTCGTCGGTCTTCGGTCTTCGGCAGCCTGCGGTTCCCAGACCTCAAGGCCTCACGGCGGGCAATTGCAAAGCCCGATGGTTCATGTACTGTAGGGAAATCCAGGAGGATCTTTTCGGTCGCTTTTACGTGTCTTCCGAATTCCTCTCGCGCCTTTGTCGTTTTTTCGTCCTCTGAGAAATCCTGTGGACATGCCAAGCGGCACAAGCGTTTCCCATAGATTTTATCACTTGGACCATCGGGCTCTGCCCGTCGTGAGACACTCTTGCCATTGGGCCTCTTGAGTCTCTTTTTTTTCTTTTTTTTTTTTTTTTTTTTTTTTTGCGTTCCGTTTCTGTTTTGCCAGTCTGGGCTCGCGGGCCCGAGCCTCGACCTGCCATGGCTAGCTGCAGGGCCGGCCCTCCCTGAGTCCCTCGCGACGTTACAACCCGACGCAAGGGGGGGCCCGGCCCACATGTGATCGCACGATTTTAAGCTCGCACCGCCCGCGTACCTTCGCAAGCGAGGCGGACCGCGACAATGGACATGCTCTTGCTCTGGAGTCTGATGGCGATGGCGATGGCCGATGGCCGATGGCGAGGCCGGCATTCATGCCTAAAACTTCGTCTTCCCCCGAGGACATACATCAGTACTGTACTGGTGCATGTATGTCTCCCCGAACCCCCGACGCACGCACACACGCGGCCAGACGCTGCTGTCATTGCATACGCAACGCCCGCGCGCCCGCCCGTGCAGTTTTTTTTTGTTCCCTGCCGCGCAGTGCGTACTCATTCGCTTGGCAACACATACTATGCATATCGTGTACCGGCCGCCAGCTGACGTTAACGTTAACGTGGCACCGGCCACTGGCCACGCCGCACACACAGATTCGATCTCGAGCTGTCGCGCATCTTCCAGGGCCGCTCGCCCGACGCGGACCCGTACGCGCTCACGGACCACGTCCAGGCGGCGCTGCGCGCGCGCTGGGCCGGGTTCGCGCCGGCCGGGAGCTGCACGCTCGTGCCGCTGCCCGCGGAGGTGTCCGGTACTGGGCTGGGCGGGGGCGGGAACAGGTGGGGGACGCACACGCTCGCGGTGCTGCCGACGATGAAGCGGCCCGAGGGGGTGGGGTGGAACAGGGAGCTGGTCTACAACGGCATGTGGGCGCTGCTGTGTGAGATCGGGCGCTGGAATGGGAGCGTTGAGACCGATAGCGGGAGCGGCGGGGATGCTGGGTCGGATGTGAGATCAGGGGAAGGGGAGGATGGTTATGAAGCTGGGAAGGGGGCGGAAGGAGGGAAGGGGATCCGGCGGGTGGTCGTGACGGGGCTCGGGACGGGGGCTGGGGGCGTGGACGTGGAACGGTGCGGGCGGCAGATGGTGCTGGCGGTGAAGCACTACGTGGAAGGAGGTCCGGAGAAGGCACGATGGGAAAGCGAGACGGTCAAGAGGCGGGTAGAAGAGCTGGAAGAGACGGTGGGCGAGTTCTCAAGATCTGGCATCTGACAAAGGACGAACGGTACCTGGAACATCTGCGGTGCGCGTGATAAGCTACGGTAAGATCTGGGGCAGATGGGTGGGATAGGGTGGAATTCGCATTCGTCTGCACGCCCCGCCTGACGCGCTCACCGACCGGTGGGAGAGGCGTGACTGGGAGGCGGCTGGGATGGGGCCGGAGAGGGCGGTTAAAGATGATCGATGTCAGTGCTACTGGCCGGATCCTATATAAACGAAACGCGCAGATAAGGAGTCCTCTTTCCATTCAAGCGAGAGACATGATTAAAGGCGACATTGAACAGGACGGCTGTGCGCGCGGAGGAGGGGATGGAGGAAGGTGAAGAAAAGGCGGAAGAAGGGGCGACAGCGGGCGGCGCTGGAAGTCCAAGGTTCTTGGAACGTGCGTGCGAACGATTAACGGCCGCGCATTTGACAGGGCAAGACTTTGGTTGAATACGACGATCTAGGGCTGAATGGAAGGCAGGTATGATGATGTTGGGGACGGGCTGCAGTTGCAGGTGGTTGAGAGACGCATGGGCGGAGGGCGAGAGAAGGATGGCGGTGGGATGGTCAACGAAGACGACTGCCAAAACGGGCGAAGATCTGGCCGGCAACGTGCGAAATGAAAGGTCGCAACTGCCAGGGTCCTCAGCGCACGGTAAGTAGGCGTATGATGCGGATGCGCGAGTGTGGCGGATCGCTAAGAGTGTCACCGCGGGGCAGATTTCCGCGGATCGAGGGGCTTTCCTCGGCTCGCTTCCCGCCGGCCGGCTGGGATGGACGAGTTCCTGTCGGTCGCTGACATGCGTCCAATCGCAGCTGCGTGCGGCCCGGCGTGGGATTCCCGTCTCGGTCTCGGTCTCGCATCCAGCGACGGGCGGACGGCGACGAAAGAGGGCCCCAGGGTGTGGGAAGGGCAGAGTGCTATCGCTCCCGCCCCACGCGACGATGACGACCAACAACGTCCGCGCGAACTTCCAGACTCATCCCGGCCTCTTGTCGCCAATTCCCCCAGTATTCCCCCTCGTCTTCGTCTTCCGTCTTCGGCCCCCTCGTTTATGCTCTATCCCCGTCCGACATCCTTTCCCGCGGACCTCACCCCTCCGATCCTCCTCCCCCTTCCTTCTCGGATTCGTTAAAAACCCTCCGTCCTCCCCCATCCCTCGCCCATTCCCTTCACCTCCACACCAGCCTCTGTCTGCTCTTTCCCACCTGCCATGTCGCTTATTCGCGCTCCTCTAGTCCTCCTCCATGCCGTCCTCTACCAGGTCGCCAGCACGCCTCCCAACAAATCGCCCTCAAATGGTCGCTATGACTCCACAGAGTCGCCCTGGATAAGGATCGCTCCTGTCGTTTTCAAAGTACGTCCATACCGTATACCGCTCCACATCTTATTCCCGACCGCACTCGCCCTCGCCGGGCCCGCAATGGCGCCCGCGAACCACTCCGCGTCGCTCGCCGCTCCCCCAAGTCTATCAATTTCCGTAATTTCTTCCCACTCCTCCGGCTTCTTCACTCATCCCCATCTCCCTTTTCGGCTACCCGCCTCCCCCACATGTCGTCTTCTCATCTTCCTCCGCCGACCAAACGCACTGATGCCCGTCCCGCGTAGATCCAACAGCCGCTCGTCTGGCTCTGTACCATCGCCGACATCCTCCTCGTCCTCTCACAACACCTCCCCCGCTCCGCCCTTTCCTCCGCCCTTCCCACCGTCCTCTGCCCGACCTCCTCTTCTCCCGCCTCCCTCATCCGCCCCACCCCCTTCTTCCTTCTCGGTCTCGCCCTCGTCGCTGCAGGAACTCTCCTTCGCGTCACCTGCTACCGTCGTCTCGGCCCCTTCTTCACTTTCGACCTCGCCCTCCTCCCAAAACACAAGCTCATCACTTCCGGCCCCTATGCATTCGTCCGCCACCCTGCCTACACCGGCTCTCTCCTCGTTCTTGCCGGCTTAGGTCTCTCAGACCTCTCCCCCGGCGGTTGGGTTTCCGAGTGCGTTTCAACAAACGTCGGTGCCCACGGCTTGAGTCGCGTCTTCGGCGGCAACATGGCCTACCCGTGGATCGGATTTGCCATCTGGTACACCTGGTGGCTCCTCGTCGGCGTCCGCCGCGCGAGGATGGAGGACGCCGCGCTCCGCAAGGAGTTCGGCAAGGAGTGGGAGGACTACTCGCGCACCGTCTCGTGGTGGTTCTTCCCAGGCCTCCTCTAAAACGACAACCCTTTGCCCCTCATATGGTCGCCACGACCCGTGGGGCGTACGTGTCGAACGCGCCTCCGCATAATGGTGAGTCTCGCTCTCGCGAGCTTGTTTCGGAACCCTCGTGCAATATGACAGAGGTTGATTGACGTTATCAGTTTCAGCCCGTCCGCCGTCTTCGCACCATTACATATTCGTATCATACGTGGACACATCATAGACTCTGAGCCGTGGCGATGTTTCTCCTGCTCTATATGCAACCCCCGTCGCCTCTTCGTTTCTCCGGTTGGCCTGCCGCCATGCTCCTTCATCTCGCGTTCGGCGTGTGTACGATTACCGCTGTAGCCCCTACATGCCCCCTGCCATCTAATTGACATCTCCGCCCGGACAAGCTCGGGCCACGCTATCGCCGACGCGTGAACGACAGGACCGTTGCTCTTTCATTCGCACAAAGTACGTACATCCAGAAGTTAATACAGGCGTCGCATCGCGCCGAACCGAACAAACGCGGTCGCGTATACGTACAAACCCGAGACTTGGAGTCGAAACACATACAGGGTAACAACACTGCCACTGCCACCCACTTCGCGGCCGTGGGCATCCTTAGCGCAAGCTAGTCCCATCGCAGAACTAGTACTCCTTGGTCCGTCCCAAGCTATCGTACACGCATAGAGACCCTAGATCCCCCCCCTCCCTTCCTAGTTCACCGCGATCGCGCGCGTTTCGGTTTGCGTTTGCGTTTGCGTTTGAACCTGGACTCGGACCCTCCCAGCCTCGAGCTCGGCGTCCACTGAGACCCTAGTGGCCCTATTGGCCCGCGCCTCCTCGAGCCGCCGCTTCTCCTCCTCGAGCATCGCCGCCTGGAGCGCGACGCGCGGGGGCACGATCCCGCGGCGCGGCGCGGTCGGCGCGAACTCGAGGCGGTCGACGCCGAGCGCGCGGAGCGTCTTGCGCTCGACGAGCGAGTACCCGTCCGCGCCCCCGTCCCTGTCCCCGTCCCTGTCCGCGCCCCCGTCACCGCCCGCGTCCCCGTCCGGGCGGGCGAAGCGGAAGGGCGCGCGGAGGGCGGCGCGCGGGTTCGTGATCACGCGGGGGGCGGGGCGGAGGCTGCGGTTCGGGCTGGCGGAGTGCGGCATGAGCGGGTGGAGGAGGACGACGTCGCCGGTGGCGGCGGTGAGCTCGACGAAGGACGTGCAGTGCGCGCGCACGGTCTCGGGGAGCGAGAAGTAGCCCGGGGGGCGCGCGTCGTCGGTACGGTCGGACGCGGAGGCGGAGGCGGAGGCGGAGGCGGAGGAGGCGGAGGAGGCACTGGAGGCACTGGAGGCACTGGAGGCACTGGAGGCACTGGAGGAGGTGGGGACGAACGCGCCCTTGACGGGGACGACGCCCTCGGGGTGCGCGGCGAGGTAGCGCGCGACGGGGGCGAGGGCCTGGGGGGCGATGTACGTCGCGCCGCCGCCGGGGGCGATGTCGGAGAAGACGGGGATGACGAGGAGCGCCTGCTCGGGCGAGTCGAGGAAGTGCACGAAGAAGTCGCCGTCGACGTGCCAGTTGTCGAGCTCCGCGGGCTTGACGGGCGGCGGTGGAGGGGATGGGGATGGGGATGGGGATGGGGAGGGGGATGGGTCAAGGGGGGCGGGGCGGCCGAGGTTGACGATGAAGGAGTCGCCCCAGGCGGAGGCGGCGGCGTCGATGCGGTCTTCGCCGCCGAGGAGCTCTTTCATGATCTCCCACACCTGCCGGCGCCGGCGCAAACGAACGAACGAAGGGGGAGGGAAAGGGGAGGGGCGGGGCGTTGGAGATTCGAGGATGGAGGTTTTCGCGGTCGCGGTCCGTTCGTATCGTGGAATTGGAACGAAGGTTGGAATGTTCGAATTGGGGTGCGCGATCGATGCACGAGGGCGGTGGCGGACGCCCCGAGGATCAATGTTCATGTTCAATGCGCGATATTCAGTCGGCATCGCAAACGTCGGCGGCGGCGGAACGGTTGATGATACACAATATTGCAATTGTGTTCGTGCATACCCGTGTTGAGGGGCGCCGGGCCACATGCACATGGGTTACCGGTTCGTGAGAGGCGCGCGCGCGAGGGCGAGGCAGAATGAATGAATGAATGAATGAATGAATGGCGGAAAGAGATAGAACGAGATAAGGAAGTTAGCACTCGGCAATCTCGGGCCCAATGCGCAACATAACAAAGCCACAGACACTGGGGGCCGCCGCAGGCGCGGACGCCATGGGCGTGGAGCCGCAGTGGAGTGTACAGGGAGCGATCTCGGGGAGCGGACCAAGAAACAAGCTCAGGAAGCGCGACCCGTCGCACAGACGAAGCATGCATGCAGGGCGGACTCACCCTGGGCGCGAACGTCGCGATGGGCTCCTGCCTGTGGTACGGCATGTGGATCCGGTCGCGGTCGACGGGCCACGTCGACTGGTCGTGCGGGTCGAGCCCGAGGCGGGTCCACATGTCCTTGGTGAACTCTGCGGCCTTTTCGCGAGAGAAGGCCTGCTTCACGACGAGGTACCCGTGCTCCAGGAAGCAGTCGACGTCCTCGGCTGCAGCGGTGTGGCCACGACACGACCCCAATTCGACGATCCGCACACACGGAGCAGGCCACACGTCACACGGCCGTAATGGATAACCGTATGATGACCGGCGCGGTACGCAGGTGCGCATGGTCGTGGCATGCAGGACATGGATATGACGCCGGACGGGGTGTATGTATGTCGGCGTTGCATAGACACGCGAGTTTCCGGGTCCGAAGGTTCGATAGTGGAAGCACCCGTTCACGTCCCGGAAACGAAGGATTGCCCAAGGTACGTTCGTCGGAGAAGGGGCAGAGGTCGACAGAGAAGGATGAAAAACATAAATATTTCGTCAGGCCCGCAGTCCGACACGGGAAAATAGGCATATGAGGAAGCGGAGGGGTCGACTCACGGCTGAGATGTTTGTATTCCTTGACCATGGCGGTGTTCTGGAAAAGGCTGATGGCAGGTCGCCGTCTGCGGACGTCTGGTCAACGATGTCGGTAGTTGGTTGACGCGGAGCTCACGCTGTCGTACTCGAGGCTCGAGAACGCGGGTCCCTGCGCTCGGTATATGTACGCGGTAAATCCTCGGGGAGGGGTCAGCTGTCTGGTGCCCGGGCGGGTACCAATACATGCGAGTGGGAGCAAGCTGGGAAGGAGGACTTCGAAGGCTGATATTGGCCCACCACAGAAGCATTGTGGGACGCTAGTACCACAGAGGGCTCACGAAAATAGCCCTCATCTGCGTCTAGACCGCCGAGTGCGTCCAAGAACGGTGGCAACTGTCCGACACTCACCTCCTGGTGGTATTGAGAGCGGCTCGCCGCTGAGAACGCTGCAAGATAAGGGCGGGACCCGGCGGCCGTATGGGAAAGAGGAACCCCAGTGATGCCTCGAAACGAGGCCACCAAACGACCTGTTCCATAACAAGCTCTGCGGGCCGGGCTGCAAGGTACAAAACAGCGATAGGCTCGTCGCCTGAATTGCAGAGTGGAACCTGATCGGTACCGGGGTCTATAAGCTGGCAGAGGCATTGAAAGCCCGAAGCACCCGAACTCTTCACGCACTGATCTAGCCGGAACGCATCTGAGGAGAACGTGTGTGAAGCTGGAGAACGTATGATTGGACGGGATATACATTGGTTCGCGTCAGGGACGAGATGATGGAAAAGCGTTGTTACATTGCGAATCGACGAAAGCAGGAAAAGGCGTTGACCGACTCCTGCAGCTCCAGGTCAGGTTTGCTCAGTTCCTTCCGGACGTGCAATAGCAGACTCACCCGGACAACGAATACGGAGCCGGTTCACTTTGTGGCGTTCTTGAGGTCCCCCTCATCGAAGGGGTCACCAAATTCTGGAGATCACAGATCAGCGTCGTACAGAACACAGGCCGCCGCATGGGGAACACATACGCTGCCTCAGCTGATCGACGAGCTGAACGTCCACCAGATCGTCCTTCAAGCCCCTCGATGGACCGGGACCCAAATGATGGTCCCAATACCCTCCACCACCACCGCCGGGGCGGACATCCTTGCGCCTCGTCTTGGGATCGCGTGCGCTCAGCCCTCCCATCATCAGCCCTCCCGGAAGGCGACGCTTGGGTGCAGAGGAGCCGAAGATACCGGTGGGTGCGGGGGCGGATGGACCAGCTATAATGCCGGGCTGTTCGGTGGGCGCAATGATATCCTCGATGTCGTTGTCGGAGGAGGAATCCGAGTTAGGGGAGTGGTGGTCAGTCGGAGAGTGCATGGTTTATTGAAGTACGCAGGGAATGGGAGAGGAAGAGGCGTGCGGTCCTCTGTGGCGGCGAGGAGCAGAACAATCGTCCAGGGGGCGCTCCCACAGGCGCTTAGGCCTTTCGCCCTGTTTGCCAAGTGGCGCGCTTTCGAAACCGAGAGAGCTCGGTACTTAGGCTTTTCTACTTTTAATGCCAGATCAACCGCAGCCTCTGCGAGCCCCTTCGCTCGAGCACCGCAGAGTGGGAAACACCTCGGTGAACATGTATGAGGGATCAATATTCTATTGCAAAAGTTGTTGCAGAATGCGTAGGCAGAATTTGGGCTGGTACTATATGTAGGTAGGCTCCGATACCTGCCGAGATTGAGCTACAGTTGTCCAAGCTCGTCGCAACCCATGGCCAGAGGACTGGAAACTCTCTTCGGAAGCAAGCAAATGTCCACCTTGGACTTGGACGGCCTGCCCACAAAGGTTTTCGGTTTCTCCACTCCATCATGGTGGCTCGTCCGAAGTGCAGAAACGGACCTTGGACGACTCGGAAGATCAGCAGTACTTACGAACATTAACATTAACATAACCCAAGGGCACCGTACGCGCATTCAAATATTCAGGTATCAGGTAATATGATTAATATCCGGCGAGGTCCATGAATATCGATATCCCTAGTTGCGCACCCAGCCTCGAGCAGGAGCAGAGTATGTACGTGCACCAAGGGTCCACGAGCCAAAGTCGGGCACGCCGGGCATGGCTGCCCTGAGCTGAGCCTGTGGCACGAGGCCTGAATAGTACATAAGTATTGGCCAGAGGAAGTTGCGTTGAATCCGAGGAGATTCACGGTCGCGCACGGGCTTATGTAAGCGAACCGGGCGCCGTGACGCCGTGACGCGCGCGCGCGAGGTGCGCGCGAGGGAAGGTCGGGTCGCGCGGGGGAACGCAAAGCCTCCCGTCGCCCGCACATCCCCACTAAAAACTTAACAATGTACTTTTAAATGCAGACGAGGTTACAGAGCATATTCTGTGACCAAATACAGGTCCGTTGACCACGGTGTCCGGGAGGCTGAAGGCAGAGAGCTCAGAGCGCAAGAAAGTACAGAAAACACGGAAATTAAGCTGAGAAAATCCCGATTCCATTCTGAATTAAATGGGTGCTTGCGGAGAGCGCGTCGCAGCATGGAGGACCCATCGCGACACACAGCAGGGGAGGCGCGCTGTCGCGCGCAGGCAGGAGGGCTGCGCGGGGGCGCCAATTCACAGTCTCGCTTGCAGACTGTGAATCTTCCGGTCAGGAAGGGTTTGCAGCGGTGCGCTTTTTGGCGGGGGGCGCTAGAAATGCCCTGCCAAAACGTACGACGCCAGCCCGGGGGTCCAGCAGATTCACAGTCTCGCTAGCCGAGACTGTAAACCGGACCTGACCCGGCTTCCTCGGACGCGCGGGGCATGCCAGCCGCGTCGCTCAGACGCCCGCGCGCGACCTCGCGCGACCTCGATCCTCCGTCCCGTCACTCAGTGTCACGCCCGCTCCACCCTCCGCCGGGGGTACCGTAAATCGCGCCACCTGCAGACCGTGAACCGGCGCCAAAGTACCGTGAATCTCCCGGAAGAAGGAGCGGGCGCCGCCGTCTCGCGTCTCGCGTCTCGTGCCAGTGGAGGAATCGATAAATCGTGCCCAATGCGCGGTGCAGAGGGCGACGACCCCTACCACGGGACACACACACACATGCACATGAGCTGACGACCGATTGGATGGCATGTCTGCAGTCTAGATCTGATGTAGGAGGGCACGGTGTGGACACGGAATTAGAATCAGTTTAAATTCGCGCGGACAAGCGGCACTAGCGCAGGCAGAGGGGCACTGCGCAACGTCGTCCATACACGAACATGAGCCACGCGTGTTGCGTGAGGCTTCAACGTGAACGCTATGTAAAACTGTGTAGGAAACCGGCAAGTGCACTGCGCTCCGGTGATTAATGTGAACGAACGCTCACCGGCACCCTTGAGTCGTCACGGAACCGAAGGCGACAGCGACATGGGGCTGTGGCGGACCCAGTAGAGCTGGAGTCATTCGCATTCGCCGGAGGGATGCTTCGCCGGGGGGGATGCTTCATAGATCAGGAAATAATGAAGAGCCAGAGCGATGCCCACAGCGGGTCCGAGCGATTCGGAGACCATCTCCGACCAGTGGCACCATGCGACAAGGTATAGGTATCCTATCAGATATCATACAGATAAAGCACAAGGATAGCAGTACACGGGACGCGAAGGCGCTACGGAAATAAATAATCATGACCCTCGAGAAAGACGATCTAGTCTTTCGAGGCCTTGGGCGTGTCGGGGTACAGCTAGAAGCCCTTGGGCATGAGCACAATGCACCGTGCACGGATAGCACGCGGAATAGCGAGCAACACTCGCCTTGCCGGGGTTGAAGAGGTTGTGCGGGTCGATCGCCTTCTTGACCGTCTTCATGAGCTCGACCGTGCCCTCGCCGAGCTCCTGGACCAGATACTCGCGCTTGCCCAGACCTACCCCGTGCTCGCCCGTGCACGTCCCCTCCAGCTCGAGCGCACGTATGACCATCCGCTTGACGGCCGCGCGCGCCTCCGCGAGCTCCTCGTCGTTCCGGAACAGCAAGAGCGAGTGGAAGTTGCCTGCATGATAATGATATACCCCCGTGAGTGAGTAACCCCCCCCCCCCCCCCCCTCAGACGTCCGCAGGAACGTACCATCTCCGACATGCCCGACGATGGTGTTCACGATACCGTGCTTCGTGAGGTCCTCCTTGGTGGCGTACACGAGGTCGGGAAGTCGCGACGGCGGCACACTGTTCCCCACGTCCGTGTCAAATTACCGCTGCACGCGTCCCGGCGGGACCACAACCACAACCACAACCACAACCACAACCACAACCACAACCCCAGTCCCAATCCCAATCCCAATCGGACGGTGCGACGTACCAGACGTCGGTGCTCCACCCCTTGGCCCCGGGGAGGATCGCCAAGCTCGAGTAGAAGCCGTTCTTCCTGTCCGTCCAGAGGTCCGCGGCCTCCTTCTCGCCGCGCGCGAGCTCGAAGCCGGTCCCGCCGTACCGCGCGGAGATCTTCTTCACGATCTCCGCCGCCTCCTGCAGCGCGCGCGGCGTCGGGCCCTGGAACTTGAAGAACAGGCTGTCCTTCTCCGGCCACTTGCGCGCGGAGAGCCCGTGCATGTTCGTCGCGCGCATGAAGTTGTCGTCGACCAGCTCCACGCATTCTGCATATATAAAGGTGCGAATACGAAACGCGCGTGAGACAAACGGGCTACTGCTAGGGCGAAGACGGGAGAATGGGAGAAGAAGAACGTCGGACGCACGGACGCCAACGCCGGAGTTCAGGATGTCGATGACGGCTTCGGTCGCCTTGCGCACGTCTGGGAACTGCACGACGGCGACGTTCGTCGGCAGCAGGGGCGCGAGCCGTACAGTTACTGCCACGAGATGATGTCAGGGTGTTCCGGCGGCCACGAGCGTGGTTACGTGCGTACCTTCGGTGACGATGCCCAAGGTACCTTCCGCGCCGATGAACAGCTTTGTCGCGTCAAAGCCCGCTGAAGACTTATGTGCGCGACTGCGAGTCTTGATGACCTCTCCCGATGGCAGAACGACGGTCTATTCATTGGGCGTCACAAAGTGTCTCCAAGACATCGCAATCGGGAGCGAGGGGCAGACATACCGCGTTCAGGAACCATTCTGCCTTAGCGGTTCCGTACCTAACGGCATTCGCTGGCGTTCAACGTGAGTGCATAGCAGGGTTACCGGGACCAACGCCACGCACTCCCAGAACAGCCAGTGCTGAGCATGCCGCCGATTGTGGCGCCGGGTGCCGGGTCGAGCTGAGAGCAGGTGAGCATGGAGTCGCCGACTATGTCAGGGCTGGCTTTACAGGGAAGAACAGTGGGAGGCCTGGGCACGTCGTCAGCGAGGCGAACGCGTTTCGCTATCTCTGGGGGGGGGAAGAAGCTCGGCACCTTGCTTCTTGAGAGTCTCGTTCAAGTCCATCCACCGAATACCGGGCTGGCAGACGACGTCCGAGTCGGCCGCTGGCACGAATCAGTGAGCCTTGGCATATCCACATCTCGCCCGAATGGATGATCGGGACGCGCACCGTGGATGGCGATGATCTTGTCCATCCCGGCCAGGTCGACGCAAATGCCGCCCACCGACGGCTGCCGCACACCGAAGTTAGGGAGCAACGCGAAAGATTATTATTATTTCGCCCAAACACAACACGCACCGCACGGTAGTGCCCCTCCAAGCTTGTCGCTCCGGACACTGGGATGACGGGCATCTTGTACTTGCCGGCGACCTTGACAATCTTGACGACGTCCTCCGTCGACGTGGGGAACACGACAACGGAGGGGTTCGACGCTGGGATATATATGTTCAATCCTCAATCCTCAATCCTCAATCCTCTGAAACCCTCGCCCCTTCCTGTCGTGCGGGTGTACGCGCTCGATGCGCAGGCATACGCACCTTCATGGTAGTCGTTCACCGACATGCCGTGCTCCTCCAGAGCCACCGGGTCCGTCGTCACGGTCTCATCTCCCGGGAAGAGCTGCCTGAGCTCCTCGATCGCCTTCTTGAAGTCCTCTGGGGAGCCGTACTTGCTGTTCAGCTCGGTGCGCGCGGCGGTAGGGGACGCGCTATCTGTTTGCGACGTCGCGTAGAAGTACACCGCCGCCCCGCTCAAGGCGGACCCAGCAACGAACGCTAGGGGCGCGTTCGAACTGGGGGATCGGGTCTGAGGGTCGGGATTGGGCTGTTGACCCGGCGGTGTGCTTGAGCTATTGCTGCGCGAACCGAGTGTTCCCTGGCGAAGAAGAGTGGGAGAGGAACGGCGTGTTGGGGCAAGGAGACCAGGAAGGCGTCGAGCGGGGTTCGCGAGAGCAGTGCGGTACGATGTTAGCGGCTGCATGTCGATGTGGCGGATAAGGAGGGACGCAGACGGTGACTCGTGAGGTGGGCGCAACAAGTTGGACCAGGAGATAAATGGGAATTCTGCGGCGACGCGATCTCAGGAGGAGGAAGACGATTCCCACAGGAAAGCGAACGCGATGGAAGCAGGCATCGGGTCTACGTCGAACACGAGCAATGCATTTATAACCAACAGAGCCCAAGACGCAAGCTAGTCAACAACTCGTGCAAATCTCGTGCACACTGCTCGCCAGCCGTGCGCGATCTCCATCCCCGCGGCCCGTGACTCCGTTCGGCGCCTACACCAGTAAATCAGGCTTTGTCAATGTCGATGCGGCTCGTGCTGCTTCAAGTTCAAGTTCCAGCCTGGTCTCTACGAGTACACCCTACGATACCACAACGAATATCCATCACCGTCATCACCAGCACAGAGCCCAAGTACTCCACGTCGATCACGACAGATCGAACCCCGCATTCGAATTGATAGCCTGCAGCAGCTTCTCCCTCAGCGTCCTCTTGTTCGTGTACCTCGGCAGCTGCGCGCCGTCAGTGACCTTCTTCGCCACCAGCGATTCGGAAAGGCCCGAACAGTGACACACACCTTCAGCAAGTTCACGCAAGTGCTCGCCGTCGGCAGCCGGCTCTGGTCGTCCGTCGCGTCCCGGATCGCAAAGTGCGGATTGAGCTCCTTGAACCCGCTGCGAAAGCGAGTCGGAATCGAAATCGTCGGCACATTAGGCACAGGAATACCACACACAATTTACAAAGGGACACACTTACAGCAACGGCGGCCGACTGCAGCTCGTCGCGAACCTGAGCAGCTTCCTGCGGTCCTCCTGCGTGAACGAGCCGACGACGTCCCAGAACATGGCGATCGTCTGCTGGCGGTCGTCGTACAGCCCGCCGTACTGCGTGTTCGCGCGCAGGTCCTCGACGTCGATCGGCGAGTTGACGCCCCCGAGGAGGATCTGCAGCTCTTGTTGGTTGAACATCCTACGCGAGGGCCGGGTCAGGTTTGTCATCGTCAGGACGTCTGTGCCGAGAAAAACGTATGAGCGACGAGAAGGGGATCGCGGCGGCGCACCTGAGCCACTTGGGGTCGATGATCTCCGACAGGCCCTCGAAGAACGCCGCGCTCTGCTTCTTGATCTGCTTCGTCAGCCGGTAGTGCGCGACGAGGTACATGTACTGCAGCCTGTTCTCGCGCGTGACCGCGATGTTGCTTCCGTCCGGAACCAGGTCGATCGTCCTCGTCTCCCCGAACTCCTCCTGCGCGACCGTGAAGTTGAGCGAGAGCTCTTCGGGGTCGTCGCTGTAGTGCTTGAGCTGCATCAGGCCCTGGTAGAGCTCCGGGTCGAGCGACGCCAGGTCGTCCAAGTAGCTCTGCTTGTCGAGCCATTTCGCGAGGAAGAACCCCGCGAAGGCGACGTCGATCAGGATGCCCTCGTAGAGCGCTTTGCCCAATATTCGGCCGATGAAGCGGTACCATGCCAAGCTGTGCGCTGGGCGTACCTTCAGCGACGACGAGGATGAGAATGATCGCGACAGGATGACTTACACTCCGTAGCGAATGAATGCGAAGCCGGGTACAGTTCGTTCTTCTTGTTCGCCAACCACAGTCCACGATCGGTATCGAACACCTCCCGAGTCAAGCTTGTCAGGAACTCTTTGAACACCCCCCGCCGTCGATCCCAGCTCTGCGCAGAGGCGACGATTAGCATGTGATGGCGATGAATGTCTGGGCTTGGTTATACGCACTCTTCATTCCCCCACTGGTCGACGAACGTGATCGCGATCGGCGCCCTCAGATCGACCTCCCCAAGCTTGTCGAACCCGTCCTGCGCGATGTGTTCTCGCCTGACGACGACCTTCGCGGCGCCCATGCGTCCGGCCCACGGCGTGTAGCCTCGGGACTCGATGTCGTTCTGGACGAACTTGCGGAAGATCTCCACGCGGACGTCGAAGGGGATCGCGAACGGAATGTTGTTCAGCACGCCGAGACGGGGCGAGAGGTACGCGAGCTGCCGCTTGTTGATCATGGCGGCGCGGCCGCTGTCGGGGATAGAGAGCTTGCGCTCTTCGAACCTGTGCGCGAGACCGGTCAAAAAAGGGGCCATTCTAGTCGGGCGATGAGCATCACCAACGTACACGGCGGCACTGATGAACGTGTTCATGTCGACGTGAGCGGTCACAAGCCAGTGGTCTGTGGGCGCAAACGGCCGTCTCGAACTGTTCGAAGCACGTCAGCAGTCCGAGCAGATGAGCAAAAAGATAGAGAGAGCGACGGACTCCCGAGCATGGAGGGCTTGCAGACACTTTGTGGCCTTCTCCCGCACGTTCTCCCACTTGACTTGCCCCATTCCGGGTACGGTCTCCTGGGCACTGTTCGGGTCCTCGCGCCAATACAGAGCGAAGGCGATGTTCAGGAGCTTCCGCGAGAAGATGGTGAGCTCATCCAGGGAGAGCGGGTTGCGCGGAACGTCCGGGTTCAGGCCGGTTGAGAAGAATTCGTCATCGCCCATCGTGAGCAACGCTTGGGTGTACAAGTCCGCAAGGAGGAGGAGCGGAGGCCAATGCGGTGCATTTTCGGGCTCTGCGAGCGCGTCGGCATTAGCGATGGGGCGAAAAAACAACGATTTTGATGATGCGCTTACTTGAGATATCTGCCTGATTATCGTCTCGACCTAATGGAGAACTTCGGACGTATGTCCGAAAGATCTCTTTGACAAGGCTTCCTCGGTTGTAAGCGACGGCCGTGCTCAGAACCTTGTCTCGTCTGGATGGCCAGACGGTGCTCAGCCCGAGTGAAAACGCAATGAAAGGTTCTAGAAGCGTTGGGCTCTGAGAGGCCCGGAGTAACGAAGTGATATGATCGGAAGCAGGGATGGTGAGCAATCGTTTCCGCGTCCGGTCGTCCAGAGGCGGAAGTTGTGCCTTCGTCACGAAGGAGTCCACAACCTCAACCCTTGTCTCGTCGTCAGAGTCGTCAGAGTCGTCGTCAGCCCAATTGCGGACTGCGTCTGCCCTGGCTTGTGGGGGTTCAAGCGCGCGTGTGGGGAGGGCGTTCATGAGAAGCGCGCAGAGCCGCAGGTAGGTGGCGAAAGCTGGGGGAGAGAGTGAAGAATATCTGTACGGCATGAATGTGGTGAGATTAGCGAGGAGGTGTATCTTGGACTCTATGGTTTCCAGCTGAGGCGCGTTGACGATTTCGAGAGGAACAAGGTTTATGGACGCGAGTGGGAGTCGTGAGGAGAATGGGGAAAGAACAGGCAAGAGGCGGTTTGGGAGCAAGGGGACGGTGAGTATGCTGAGAAGCAACTCACGGAGGGCTAAGGGGAGAAGTTCCGGGGAGGAAAGTGGGGCTAGAAGGAGATTGGCGAGAGGGGAGAGTAAGGGAGAAGGTTTAGCAGGCGCGGGCTGCGATGAGAGCGGTATTAGGAGTGTGCGCAGGAGACCACAACAATAAATACGTACGAATTGCAGCAGGTATTGTCGTAGACTGGAATAGAAACCATGAGAGACGAGGTATCGGGCAATGGTAGCGTGCTGGGGGTTGTCGGAGAGCAAGATGTTGAGGACTTCTAAATGTGCTTGGGCGTGATGCGATCTAGGGAGGCAGAGGTCAGATATGCTCACGAAGTAAACTTGGAGGACATACTGCGGGGCTGAGGAGAGGGAGCGGAGAAGCAAGGTGGAGACTCTTTGGAAGAGTACGAGGGAGCTGTGATCGGATTGGAGAAGGACATCTAGGGAGGGCGATAAGGAAAGGGGATCGAGTAGAAGTGATGAAGGGATATGCGCACCTTTTCTGGAGGCAAGAAGGACAGTAGACCAGCGGCCTAGGGCATCCTCATCGTGGCCGAGAAGAACGAGAGATCGGAGGGCGGTAAGGCTGGAAACGTCCTGGTCGAATTTGGAGCGAAGAGAGCGTCTTGCGGAGGAGAGGGCGATGTAAGATCTCCAGGTGCGCTGTATTTGTATGGCAGCGTCTTGACGACGTTTGTTGTCGTTTCGCTGGAGTCTGCGAAGCCTTGCTTCTTGGAGGATGTCGTTGTGGGTTGTGGCGGCATGAGCACCGCCGAGATTGATGGCTCTTTTGCGCTTGTTGGGCAGATCTCCGAAGAGAGGGACGTCCATGGTCTTGGAGGAGTTTGGGCCAAGGAGGGGGAGCAGAAGGAAGAAAGACGGTTGGTAAGCCTCGTCGACGCCTTCAGCAGCCTTTCTGTCAGAATCACTTATCAAAGGAGTCGACGCGAACGCGTATGCCTCCTCGGCCACGTGACAGAAGGCGAGCGCCCACGTGGAGTGACGTCAATTGTATGCAGACTTGGACTACTCTGAGTCTGAGTCTGAGCGCGACTTGATGGAATTGGACTCGGAGTCGCTCCACGGGCTGCATAACGTCCATCCCGCAGCAAAGGATGCCAGCAATTACCTCTCTCTTTGCGTATATGCCCCACATCCTTCTAAGGGGCTCCCCATGCCCACCTCGCCTCTCCCCACCCCTCCTCTGGCGTTCCTCCATCCGGCCCCTCCATGTCCGACTCGACCTCGTCCACTTACCATCCAACCCGCCCTCCCTCTCTCAACTACTCCACCTCATCCGGCCGTAGAAGATTATGGATCTCCCTCTTCTTCGTCCTCATTTTCATCGAGGCTGCTGTCCTCCCTCTCATCCTCTTCTACGCTATCCGATGGGGTGCCCACCTCAGCAACACCACTAACCTTGCCATCATCACCTCCATAGTCGGCACCTACTCTTCCTACAAGTTTGCCTTCCGGTCATGGCATCTCTTCATTAGCGACCGCGGTCACCAACGACGCCCCATCGGCGCTGGCAGGTTTGGTCCAGACGCGTTCACGTACGTCCTCCACCTCTGCATCTCCCGTCCCCAGATCCTCGTCCTCCCCGTCTTCCCATTTCAACCATCTGCAGCCTAAATCATGCTCCGCCACTCTCGCCTGCACTCACAATCGAAACGATTGGCTATTCATTCGCCGGTCTGGTTCCGACATGTCTCTTCATATCCCACTCTCCAATCCTTATCTTGCCCCTCCCGTTTGACAGGATTCAAATCAGTATTGCCATGACCGCATTCTTCGCCCCTCTCATCGTCGGGTCCTCTCTGTAAGTTTTCAGCCTCCACCGCCTCAACGTCTTCCTCCGATACTTACCTATTCCAGGAACCCCGCATCCGTGCACATCGTGGCCATGTCCCTCTCCTGCTTCATGATCGTCTTCTGCTTTCCTCTTCTCATCACCTCCCTCTGGCCCCACAAGCTCAAGATGCCTTTTCGTGTATCGTCCATGCCCCCCTGGACTGGCCTCCCCCCTGCCGTCTACACCATCGTCGAAGATATCGTCGCCGTCGACGGTGGAGGCTGCGTCGAGTTTCGCCAAGCCTGGCGGATACGCTACGAACACTCCGCTATCATGCGCCACGTCATCCGCGTCACCTCCTTCTCCTGGGGCGCGTCGGGATGCGCAGTTGCAGCCGCCCTCATCGCGATTGCCTGGACGACCTCCGACGATGTGGGATACGGACTCGGATGGGGCATCCCCTGGGCGTGGGCCATCTTCAGCGCAGCCGTCACCGTCCCCTGGGTGAAGAAGGAACTGAGGCGAGAACGGGAGGAATGGGACCGTCCGGGCGTGCACGTCGTCCTCAATCTCCATATCCGCCAAACCGCAGACGAGGAGAAGGTCGCGCGAGAAGTGGGTGCGCAAAGTGAGGCTCACCGTAGAGTCTGAACTCCGTTACCATCGTAAGTTTTCGGGTCGCCCCAGGCGGCTGCCCCGCAATTATGCGTGTGGATAATGAGCCACTCATACACTGTTTCTAGCTGTACCTATGGTTGATACTTACAAATGACAGCCCTAATGACTTTTACCATCGACCCATAAGTCTCTTGCACGGCCCTGGAACTTGACCGTGGTATGTCTTCGTTTTGTAACCGCAGATTTTACCTCCTGCACCCATGCGCGGTGTGGGCGAACGCAAAGGGAGGCAGTTCGCTTTTAAATCACTGAACATCGGTGCGCATTTACCATGTAAGGGTTTCGCAGGCCATCGACTCTCCCTCCCAGCCTCCGGCGTCGTCGGGGTCATAAATCTCCACTGACACTGACGTCGCGGACAGTTCACTTATTGCGGATCTTGACATCAAGCAGCCTTTTGTTTATCCGCAGCAAGGCGAACCTGGAACTTTAATACAATCGAACGCCGTGTCTTCGGTGCTGAACTGTAAGTTGGCTTGTTGAAAGTGGTCACATTTGATTCCCTAATCATCTCGCAGCAGACACTCACAGCCTAGCATTCAAAGTTGACTCCACTCTCTACCAGGAAACCGAGTATGATTGGTGTGGCGCTGATATCGATATCAGCGCACAAAAGCCGTCTAAATCAACACAATCCCGGCCTAGAGATGACAGTGGGAACGTATGCCGAAGGCTCGCCCTCAAATTCTCCCCATAGCACCAGAGATCCGTGGTGCAAGCCTCGTCTCAGCACCTCGGCTGCTCTCTTCTTCGCATGGTCCAGGACTCAATTCGCCGCATCTACGGCCTTTTGAGCCATCGGCTCAGACTGACGGCGTTCAAATCCAACCCTCGCCACCCACGCCTCGTCGCCTGCGCAATCGCGACACTACTTCTGGGCGCAATCAGTGCGACCGTCCTCGTCACGGACGTGGGCGCATCATTTGGAAGCACAATACCCGTTCTGAGCGGCGTCGAACCCCTCAAGCACGTCGACGAGTCTCGGTCGTCACCTGCCACGGTATGGGCCCTCGTGTGTGGATATATCCAGTCGTCTGGGTGTCACTGACGTCTGTACTTCGAAAGATTGGGTTGGCTTTGGCCCCCACCAGTATTGACCTGTCGTCATCGTCACTGACGTTGAACTGGTGGGCGACCGCATGCGGTCCGACTTCGGATGAGGGCGAGACAAATAGGTCCACATCTCCGAATGCAACGGAGTTGGCTATGCCGGGCATGCAGAATACGACGTGTGGACGCTCGTACGAAGCATTCAGTCTGTCCCTGGACTTGTACGCGTCTCTTTCCGGACTTGAATCGGCCTGGTTTGCTGAGATTGGCTTGCAGTAACCCCGTATACGTATGGAATGCGTCCGAAACCATCCTGAACACGGACGGCGGGCAGTCCCCAATCCAGTGAGCATTCGCACGTGGCTACAATGCGCACTATCGGACGTATATTGACAGGAAAGGGCCTCGCTCACACTCAGCTTCACGCCGCAAGAGACGTTCGACACCACGCACAACTTCACCTGGATCTCCGCGCGCCAGTCGCTCGCGCAGCGGCGACAGCACTCCGTGTCTGCGTGGTACCCGTTCGACCGCTACACCGTCAGCACGACCGTCGAAGCCTTCGGCGGCTCCGATTCCTCCGCGCTGCCCGTGCATTTCCTCCATATGTACTCGGGCCTCACCGGTTACGAGCTCCGGATCGACTCGGCGGGGAGAGTGAAGACGGCCCGGAGCGAGGAGGCGTTGTACGTGACGTTTTCCGTTCGGGTAAGTAAATCGGCGGGGCTTGTCCTTGCCAACCCCTCGTCTATGATGACCGGTCTATGATGTGTATACGGCACCTTTCGTACACTACACCACACTCATCACTAACGGGAACGCCGCCGTCGCAGCGCTGCAAGGGCGTCAAGCTCTTCGCCGTCACCCTCTTCCTCACCAACTACATCCTCGCGGCGGCCATGGTTTGGGTCGCGGTGTGCGCGTATCACGGGCCGCCGCTCCCCGAGACGGCGCTGTTCCTTCCGCTGGCGAACATCCTCCTCCAGCTCCTGCCGCAGCTGAGGGCGGCGATGCCCGGAGTCCCGGATTTCGGTGCGTGGATCGTTTCGAACGAACCTTCGGACCCGTGTCGCCCGCTCTGGGCCGGAGCTGACGCCGCCGTCCGCGAGCAGGAATCTTCATGGATCTGTTTGGGTACTACGTCAACATCGTCGCGGTGCGTGGACTCAGAAATGGCGTCCGATCCGAAGTTTCAGTTTCGAATGTATCCCTGACGCAAAGCGCATGGCAGATCTGCTTCGCCGCGCTGTTCATGTTCTTCAAGATTATTGGAAGTCGGATCGACGGGCGTGCACCTCGCGACGAAGAGTATCGTCATCGTCGCTCGTCGCTTCCTTTGTACCACTGCAACAAGGAAGCGTTCCCGGCGATAGTCAAGGTTGTGCCGTTCGTAGGGAGTGTTACGGTGGGACCGTTGAAGCACGATGCTACGGAGGCTAATTGCACCATAGAGCATGTAGAGGACGTTGCCACGCGTACGACCCCGGAGTCACCTTGTTTGCTTGCCTACGAATAGAGCTTACTACTCGGCCGATGTCATTGGTAGTCTGTAATCCCCCCCTACTCAGGTTCTTGTGAAGATGAAATGTATAATGTGAAAAGATTAACAGTAGTTAATGTGGGATGAAGGGGATTCGGTCCCGGCCGGGAATAAAGCTTGGGCGCATTAGCACACAGGAAAGAACGCGTTACAATGCTGCGACGAAAGCGAGCGTCTTCGATAGCAAGGGAGCAATACAGATGGTACAGGCTACAATACACGTCTCAAGAAAAGCGCCTGTGCTTCTATATCGTACCTCCGCACGAGGTCCAGCAATCACTGAGCCTCGACAACCGCTGGCTGGACAGCGTCTTGGGCACCCAACGGCTGCTGTGTGCGCGACATTGCGGCGCTGAGTGCCTGCGTGCGGAACGCGAGACCGCGTGTCTTCTCGATGACCGACTGATAGATCGGCAGAGGCGGACGGTGGATCTCGATGACGTTCTGCGTGCCGATGTGAGCCTCGCAAAGCGCAAGGAATACGAATACGAGTCAAACGAACCTTCTCGAGGTCGATCTTGGCATCGGCACCCATGCGCGTCTCGCGGATGAGGTTGACGATCCACTTTTCGCCTTCGTCTCGGGACAAGTTGAGGCGCTCTGAGAGGTCGCTGAGATACAATCAGCTCACCGCCGGAACGCGCCGATTTGAGCCGACGAGAACACACCCGATGTCTATGCGCTGGTGTATCCGGCAATACGCCTCGCTGATGAGATACCGCGCGTTGTCCATGAAGTCTTCGCGGAAGTCGCCGAGGAAGAAGTCGTTCGAGACGACGACTTCGGCCTTGCTGAGCTCCTTCTGGGCGGCTTCGAAGTCGAACTCGACGTACAGCTCCTTGAGGAACTGGGTGACAGGGTCCTGGTACTGGTACTCCTCCATCTGGATCACCTTGACGATTTCGCGGATCGAATGGCGGACGCGAGACGAAAGCGCCCCAGATGCGGACTTGCGTGAAAGGACGGCGGCGGTGGCAAGATAACGAAGAATCCACGGCGAGGACGTCTGGATGGTGTTCAGGTAGGTAGGCGAGAGGAAGGTCTCGAGGAGGAGGGTGCGACCTTGAGGATGGTTGAAGTAGACGAAGAGGGACCAGTGGAGTAGCCAGGTGCGGGAGTGAAGCTGGGCGAGCGCGGGGTCGGCGGCGGAGGACGAAGGAGCAGCGAATTGGGGATGAGAGGGGGCGCGGGAATCGATGGCCTCGCGAAGGGAGTTGAGCTCCTCAAGCGCGACATCCCACTTGCCGGTGAGGATGTCGCAGGCGAGCTTACCCCAGTGAGAGGAGATGGTGAGATCGGGATCGGTGGAGAGGACACGGAAGTGGTAGAGGTAGTCGGCAGCGCCGCTGTAGTTGCCGTACGAGTACTGGAACTTGCCAAAGTTGTAGAGGGCAGTAATATGCTCGAGCGTGACCTGAAACAGGCTGTAGGGAAATCGAAAATGGGAGAAGGATGGACTAACGTTATAATGGTCTCGCAGGAACTGCAAGTTTTGGTTCTTGTCCTGACGAAGAGACTGGGCAACCTCTGGGTTCTCGATCACATCTAATACGGCTTGAGCCTCCTGTTGAAGCTGCTCGTTGGTCGAGACGGCCTTTTCACGTTTCTCCGCGAACTCTGCTCTATGTCAGATCGATTCGACGGACGGATGGTATACGTGCGCACCTGGCGGAACGGACTCGTCGGGATGCGTCTGCTCGAATAGGCTCACAGCGTAGTCGACCATGTTGGTCTCCTTGGCGAGTTCATACTGGGCGGTCTGTACTTGCTCGACGGGGAAGAGATCGCTCTCGGCAAGATGAGCGAGGAGGGGGAAGACCAGGTGACGGTCGCAGTGGGGAATAATAGTTTTTGTGAGGTCGTACTCGGCCATTTTTTGTGAGGGAAAAGGAGAGCGAGGATGAGGGCGAGCTGGACGGGGAAGAGAGCCTGCTCGCCGTCGCCCACAGCCAAAAAATGGGTTTCCATATCGGGCTGTGGACGCACGTGGCCAGACGCGCGCGACACGTCCGTCCTCTTGCTTGCGGCTGCGCCGAGTGCGCATCTTGTCCTTGTCCTTGCTCTCGTCCTGACCTCATCCCCTCCTTTCTTCCCGGTACGATGACCGCCATAACCCGTAATCTACCGTGGTTCGTCAAGGACCTCGGGGTCTCCATTGTGGGCCAGGTAAGTCTGTCCAGTCCTTTCATTCACATCATCTTTCCCTAACCGTTGTCCTAGAATTGCTACACATCCATCGTCGAGAACCTCGATTTCAACGACACTGAATGTCTCAAATATTCGCTTTCCAAAGGGCTGGGGCTGGGCATAGTCGTCGGAGGATCAATCATGAAAGTCCCTCAGTTGCTTCTCAGTATGTCCCCCTTTCCTTCTTTCTCTGTTCTCCCTTGACGTTTGTTCTGCTCGTAGTTGTGTCCGCACGCTCTGCGCGCGGCCTCTCCCTCGTAGCCTTTATTCTTGAGACGCTGGCCTATGCTATTACCACAACATACGCCTACCGCAACAGCTTCCCCTTTTCGACCTATGGCGAGAACCTCTTCCTCACCATCCAGAACGTCATCATCACCGCACTCATCGTGCACTACAACCCTCCCAGTTCTCTTTCAAATCGCTCCCCACTCCAGCGCGCCATTCTCTCCGCACAAGTCGCGATCGCGTTCACCATTCCGCTCGTCGTCTTCCCCATGTCCACCATCGCCCTGTTCCAGATCGCCACGCTTCCTCTGTCCTCTTCTCCAAGCTCCCCCAGATCCGCCAGAACTACCGCGCTCAGAGCACCGGGCAGCTTTCTGCGTTCGCCGTCATCTCCCAGGTCGGCGGCTGCCTCGCCCGTCTCTTCACCACCGCCCAGGAGGTCGGCGATGTCATCGTCGCTGCCGGCTTCGCCCTCGCCTCGCGCTCAACGTCGTCTTGGGCTTGCAGATGTGGCTCTACTGGGGAAAGGACGAGAAGGAAGAGCTCGAGATGGGTCCCATCGGCGTCTCCGAGAAGGCTGGCGCACCCTGGACGCCATCTCCACAGAAGGTCGAAGTCGTAGTCCCGCCAGCTTCTCCCCAGCGGTCGCGACAGCCCCCGTCCGAGCACTAGGCGGTGGTCGAGGAAGGTGGATTGACCTCCCACTTCAAGGACCTCTATGTAACTCGTATTTATATGTTTCGTTACCCGATCCTATTCCGTTACGCCCTAACAAATAATTCAACCGCTGAGAATCGAGACGTAGATCGGCCCACGTACACCCGCCCTCGTTGAACGAGCACCTTGATGGACTTATCAGGCTCCAGGGTCCTTCCGGGTAATGATGTGTACGACGGCCGCATATGTTATAACAGACTGCGCTGGTTCCGACTCGACGCCGCGTAGTGCAGCATAATTCAATCCTTTCCAATGCCCCGGGGCTCGGAACGAACGGTTACGCCGTTGTCACCAACGAGTAGGCTAGCTAGTGCTAGAACTTGGGGAGCGTTGGAAGTATGTGTATTTGGGCCCTTGGCACCGTGCCCGTCACACAAAGCTCAGAGTAGCAGGCTGGGACTATACGGGTGACGGGAATTGAACATTGAGGATCATCTAGTGTACAAAGATAAATGCTATATCCTCTGGTGCTATATGCTTGAAAGGTCCGTCGCACTCATGGTAGCTCGAGACCTTGAAGCATAACAATGGCATGCTTGAGAACTCCGTCGCGGTGGTGAACGGAGCACAGACGAGCATGCGCGGGAGAATGGTCATGCGACGAGCCAGTGGAACTTTACTATTGCGACAACGAATGACGAATGGACGCGTTGTACTGAATAGACGGGGAAACTCACACAATGCAGTTCACGTTCAGTGCGGGATGGGGCGAGTCTTGGGTCTCCCGGAACAAGCCCGCTCAATGCATCGGAAAACAGTATATATTAGCGCAACGATGCGATAGCGATGCGCACATGCCTCATCAATCCTTACTCTCATCCGCCGCCTCGTCCCACCTCGATTAGCCAGCTCCACCTAGATGCCTCCCAAGCGGCTGCGTGCTCTTCGCCGTCTACGCACCCGGTTCAGACTGCATCTCCGCGGTCGCAATCCTGCACGGGTCGCGGTTACGACCAGGTTCATTCAAGCCGGGATGGGAGCGGTCGAAGCTGGCCGACGACCGTCGACGCTGTTTCACACGGACTTGGCGGCTGCCTCAGTGTCGGTAATGATATGGGCAGTAGACGTTCGGGAATGATGGTAGGAGCCGGTGTGCGCAGAGATGGAGGAGACGGGGTATGCGTTGTCGAATGCTGACGAAGACGTCGACCAGGGCGGAGGGGAGCATGAGGCCTGAGGCCTCCCAGTGAGAACGCGCTCGAGTAATCGCGGAAGGGAAGAACAGTTTCGTTCATTGGCGGATAATTTTCGATGCGCCCGTATTTTGGTCCAGAGCAACGTGTACAACGCCATGCTAAGGAGTCTCCTTGCACTCTGGTTCGTGCACAATGATGTCGATAACAGACCTAGGAAAACCGAAAGCGTTGGGTGGTCTGGTTTGAAAGAAGTTGGGATTAACAACACACCTGAGATTCATGGTGACGCTGCTCTGGATGTCCGTGAGGGTCAGCGTGTCAATCGAGTGGACGCCGGGCGCGAGGGCCAGGAAGTCCATGCGAACGGACTGGCATGTCGAAGGCAGAAGCGGCCTGAGAGCACCGCCGTCAGGTTAACTCCCAAGACCGACATACTCATACTACTGTGCGGACGTACCCAACCCGAACACGGTTCTGCAGCGGTATGATACCCGGCGGTCGCGCGTCCTTCGCACCGTCTCCTCTCTGCTTCGCCTTCCGCCGTCGCCGTCGCTCCTCCGGGTAGCTCACCTCAAACCGCCGCGTCCACGACGATTGGTTGAAGACGAAGATGTCGAGCGTGAACTGGTCGAGCGGATACAGTTCGCCCGCATGTGACTTGCCGTGTCCTTGTCCCTTCTTCTCCGCGCGATGAGGCGGCGGAAGGAGGCCGACCGACACGACGATCGGTTCGCCGCCGCCGTCGCTCACGGCGGCGTCGCCAATTTGCTGGAGCGGATTCATCGCGAGGCCGCTGAACCCGCCGACAGTCGGACCTGGGGTCTGCGGGATGTTCCCCCCGCGTTCTCTGCGGATCTCGACGCTTGGGCCGACTGCGCCGGGTCCGATTGCTGCGCGATGGGGGTTTGCCAGAAGGCAGTGGGCGGGACGGGCGCAGGGGAGCTGGGATATGCGGGGTATGCGGGTGTACGAAGAGGTGGGGAGGAGAGAAGTTCGTTTATGGTGCTCACGCTGTCGGATTGTGAGTGCGCGTAGCCGGCCAACGGGTTAGTTGGCGGGAGAGGGAGAGGTGGGCTTGTCGACGGGGCGTAGGTCGTGGGCGAGCGCGGGAAGCTTGTTTGGAAGGTCATAGAAGGCGGCATGTACGATGCACGGTTGGGGATGTTGAGAGTCTGTCCGGAGCTAGAGCCCGTTGGTGTAGGGCTCGAGTTGGGCGGGGCGGGAGGTTGGTTCTGCGGGTTGAGCATGGAGGTCGAGCTCCGGTAGTTCATGGGGGACTTGGGCATGCGAGCGTAATCTCCGATGGGCGTGTCGAAGGAGGCGATTGTGTGGCGCTTGCTACCAGCGACCGCGGTGAGAGGAATAACGTGCTTGGTGGAGAGAGGAGTAAGTGCCCTTTGAGGCGGGGCGAGAGGAGCGGAGGGAAAAGGAGACGCTGGCGTCGGAAGGACGAAGTACTGCAAGGGTCCCTCCGGCTCCTCTTCTGGAGACTCGTGCGTCTGCTTCGCTATGTTAGAGGAAGCCAGGTCGAGTATGCAGTTCCATCTGGAGGGGAATAAGTGAGTCGGATAGAACATCTCGTCGCCGTTGTGTTCGAACGGCCGCACAATCAGATGGATCGTGACGGCTCGTTGAAGCTCCTCCGCGACACCATTCTTCTTGTCGCCTGTTGGTCTCGCCAGAGAGAACTCGTCCATCTCCGGGCCACGGAGGAAGGAGACTGCGTAGAGAAGGTTTACCTGTTCCCGTGGACCTACTCGTAGCGGGAAAACGTCTGAACCATCTCCACCCCATCCGATGAAGGACGCGCGAGCACCCGAACCGCTGATAGCGATGTCCACACGATCGATCTCGATGTGATGAGACCCAGGAGCCGAGCCTGCGAAGAGGTTCTCGACTTCGACGCTGAGGACCACTGTATGCTCTTCGTTCCCGGCTTCTCGTTGCTCTCGCTCTTCAAGGATATCGTCCTCCGAGTCTGAAGCCGATTCCGACGCATCGGAATCGGCATCGCGGAGGCGTCGCGGTCGCTGCGCTTTGCCACTCGAAACGTCCTGCGGAAGGAGGAAGTATGGCACGAAGACGGTGCGCATACGGACCCGGAATCCTATGTGCGTCTTCAGCGTCTTTCGGAAGGACCTTCGAAGCGTCGCCGTCTTGGGGAGTCCGCTTAGACTACTGATGCTGCCGGCAGGCGGGGACATGACACCGGCAGAATACGGAGTAGGCGTTTCTGCGGACGACGTGTTGGGAGTGGGAGGAAGGGAGAATGCGTGTTGGCGCATGGTGGTGCCTAGACGCGTGGTAGGAAGGGAGAGCTGTTTCCGTGGA
Organism: Ganoderma lingzhi; assembly: GCA_026283605.1. Lineage (NCBI taxonomy): Eukaryota > Fungi > Basidiomycota > Agaricomycetes > Polyporales > Polyporaceae > Ganoderma > Ganoderma lingzhi. The sequence goes on along the minus strand of JAPJYM010000029.1, from coordinate 1,690 downwards.
TCTGTGAACGTCGGCCCTGCAATGAATTGTGAGTGATGTTCTCGAGAGGATACAGCGAGTAGATATCAATGTTACCTGTTGCGAGGCCCTCCAGAAGGTTGACCTCCTGCAATCCAGAGATGAGATCTTCATCGTCGCTATGTGGCGCGTTGCGGTCGGTCCCATTCTCTTTGACTGGGGAGGTTACTTGCTCGCGCTTTAAGCCCACCTGCGGCGTCAATGAGGGATGCAAGCGTTTTCCTGGGAGGCGTGACCGTCAAGGGCTTGTTTCGGAGAGTGGTGGATACCGTGATACACAAGAGTGGGTCGGGAATCTTCGTGATCATGAACACTGTAGAACATTCGGTTAAACCGCAAAACGAGCGTATGAAAATACTCACACACGAGTATTGTCATCTTATAGATGGCAATCCATGACCCTTCGCTTGCATCCCATAGGAGGGCGAATGACTCCTTGTCACGATTGTCCGACTCGCCCCATATAGAAGAGACTAGAGGGGTACCCTGAGACTGTACGTACTTGACGTCGGACTCGGATGAAGAGGGGATAGGATGCGGGGTATGGGGAGGGAACATGGAAGGCGAACCACCAAGGAGGACATCCGGACGATTGCGTTGCATGGAGCTGTTTCGGGGTGGGGCAGTGGAGAAGCGCGAACCTGGAGTTGCCTCCGGTACGCTAGCGGCGGGAGAGATGTAGGAAGTTTCATACGATATTTGTAGATGAGCCAGGTAAGAGAGAAGCTGAACGGGAGGTTGAGGCGTCGAATTGGACTGAGAATCGTCGCGCTCGTCGGTGAACCCGGGGAAGCGAATGGTGAGAAAGAAGTCCAGTTCTCATCTAATCTGTGATGGTTAGTATTACAGCCCTTGCGGTCTAAGGACAGCATATGCGCACCAAAGAAGGCGATTTTCCTGTCCCCCAACGGCCCTCGAGCACGAGCGATCCATTCCGTTGCCTTTTCAGTCGCGTATCCAGAGGGAAACTCGAGAGAAGGAGGAGGTGCTATGACCTCGAGCACGCTAGATTCGAAGAGATCTTCATAGCTAGACATTCGTTGTATGCGTCGTGTATAGAGAACGTGGAGGGGAGACGCAAGAGGCAAGCGAGGGACGTCGATACGATGGCGCCGAGCGTCACCATCGCGCGCGCCGGCCCGAGTCGAGGCCGTCGAGGACGAGGACGGACGGTGTGCTGCTCAGTTTCCCCCTCTGTCACCTCCTCAGCTCACGCCGTACGGCGTCCGCGTCGGTCCCACACACTCTTCGCTCGAGGCTGGTCAGAAACGCTGGTGGTTCAAGGGTTTGTGAAGCCCTCTCGTCTGGGAGGCTACGCCAGGCAGGTGTCCTTGCGCTTCAGACTGTTGCCCGCCTCCCGTCTCCCTCTGCTGCTTGCCCCGTCACGCCGTCCTAATCCCGTCTCTGGGCTCCTAGTTTCTCGTCCCTCAATGCCTAAGGCCACGAAACCTGGGTTCTATGCTGTCGCTAGAGGTCATGTCCCTGGAGTTTATACGACGTGGTAAGTCCGTTCATCCTGTGCTTGTCGTTCCATTGCGTTTTACATGGATTCTCGTCAATTACAGGGATGAATGTCAAAACCAGATTACTGGTTTCCCTGGGAACAGGCACAAGAAGTTTTCTTCCATGCACGAAGCGAAGGCGTTCCTATCGCAGCACGGCGTGAACGTCG